>PNEQ01080499.1:0-14911 GCA_003012365.1 Medauroidea extradentata
CATGGCAAGCAGTAATGTAGCCAATAAAGTGTGTTGTAAAAAACTTTCAACCTAAAGATGTTATCTACAATGTATAGGTACTCGTTAAATACACAAGCAATTAATACCACTAACGGGAAGTTAGTATCCTACAATCTCAGTTTCTGTACATTTGTTCTTACTGCGTTCCCTCTGTGTTTCCTCACGATTAATGTGAACCAGACTCGTAGATAAAATGCCTACAATAGCGCATGTGAGACGTCTTAAGACTACATTAGAGTTCAGCTTGTCTAAATGCAGACGCAATTTTTTAACACACGCGAAGTAGGCCTACGTATATCTTCAGACCCGCATCGGCATATCATTTTGATACGATTAAATAAGTATTCCGAAAACTATAACTTAATAACTCTTTCAGTTATGAAAACTAGACATTTCATGTGCTTGTCCACTCGAAAATCAACACATACACAAACCTAAAATAATTTTCCACTCTCCGTCAAGCAACACAGAATTTTCACAAAAATTAATCAATATTGTAAAATTCAACTTACCAAATTATCCTATCATAAAGCGTTGGTAATGTATCCATTGCGCCAAAGACTAATAACATAGATTCTACGGCAGTTCATTATTTATGCACAGTGTCACGTCACTGACGCCCACAACTTACAATAATAATACATAGTAACGTACTATTCATAAAAGTAATTCTAAGTCAGCTAAACGTCCATGCGACACCGAAAATTACTTTGTTTGCAAGTCTGCAATGTACAAACACGTGCGCGACGCGAGCTGCCATCATTCTCAACGCGCTGACGTAACTGTCGCGCGCTTGCGCAGTAGATAGCAGGGCTACTCTGCTCATTGCACGGAGCAGGTGTTGATAAAGGCGAGGTTCCTGCATCTCTCTACACCACTGGCTAGGACAGGGGGTAGGAAAGTGGAGTGACAACTGTGCGCTAGTCCGTGGGAGCACCGAGCCAGGTTTACACCATAGAAAAGGGCGGCTTACACGAGCGAAATTAATTGAGAAAATTCCGTCCGCCTATAAAACTTAGCGCAAAACAGTCGATCTATTATAAAGAAAGTTTAGAAGTATAAATTGTGTCACGTTACCTGCAATTTAATAAAATTAAGTACACAATAACTTTGTAAAAGTTTACTCAGTGCTACAGCACGGGAGCACGGCCTTACACACCGCCACTGTATACACACATACACACTGGATGTTCCTTAACTTCTTGTGTTACAAACTTTGGGAGGTGATTCCTCATAAAAATGAAGCAGTCACACAAAGCCATTTTCGTCTAGTGCCATTTTTATGGGAAAAACGAACCCTTAATATATATATTAATATCGGAAACAACTTTAAGTTAAATTACAATTATCTGTACGATGTTTAGTGTTATCGAGATCCTCAAGCTGTGAAGAAAACCGCTCGTTAATGGCGCGGTCTGCCACAATTTTCATCATCATTATTTTATTTTTTATTCGTACCAGATATTTTTTTTTTCTTGTTTTAGACACAAACTGGGACTAAATTTTGCTTTTATGAAATTTTTTTATCTCTCATAGTTTTCGCGTAATGGCTTTTTAAAGTCATATTTGTATGTTTCCGTTTTAACGACTACACTAAAACAAACTGATATACCAAACTCAAAAAAATCACAGTGGATAAAAACATTGCTGGCTACAATGACATGCTCATGAAATTAAAGAATAAAAATTATTTGTATTTAAAAAAATTATTGTACTTTTTACATTTTTATTTTAGTTTCAGTTCTCTTGTCCCAAGTTGCTAGAATGCACCCTTTACGAGAAAATAATTCGTACACATAGTCAGTGGCTGCAATGCATTGCATTCTTCGTATTGTATTGTCGGCACAGTATGATGTATAGTAAATGGTGACATTTTTGATGTAGAAAAGTTTTTATGTTTTGTTGACAAGCACGTCTTAACATATACAAGGAAATTTGAAAGGATTTGGCCATGGTCTTTGTTAAGGCTTCTATTCCGGCATTCGCCTGGAGTTATTTGAAGAAACCATTAAAAACTGAAATAAGCAATGCTGCAGTTCTGAATAAAACTCGTATTCTACCAAATGCAACTCAAACGTATGTATTACTGTTGCGTTGTCTCGCTTGGTGGATGCATTCTATAGGTGATTCGGAATAAAGTGAGCACTCAAAAAAGCCCTGATTAATTTCTATTTTCTGCCAGTTTATATCTTTCCGCTACATGTAAACATCAACATTGCCATTGTGCTTTTATTTACATAGGCTTGTACAATGTTTACATTTACGTTACACTGCTCCGATAAATTTTATCTACAATATGTACTCATTAAATGCACGGGTGTTGAATATGTGCTATACTCAGTAGTAATCTTAGTTATAAATACCTGCTAGTAAACATCTTATAACACTGGTTTCTCTGCGTCTACTCTAACGGCGCTGTTACCCTTAAGAATCTCGTAAATGCATGCACAGTATATTCGAACTTTTAAATTAAAACCGCCACTAAAAACACACATGACACACGCAACTCAAGAATTCAAGTTCCGTTCAGCATACTGTAATGAACGACGACGCACGTAAAGAGAAACAATAAATAACCTATTTTCTTAATGTGTGATACAGGGGAAAAAATGCTGTTTCTATTTCCAGATACTCAGGCTGGCAATCATAAAACAAAACAACTTACATTACTATTGACTTCACATAATTTATCAATGATATTCATGAACAGTCACTTCTAATACTTTATATTTTTTATCAGAAACCGATATTCATTACATAACGGACAAACAAACTGAATGACGCAATTAGCTTCCAAGCTGCGAAAACCTAACTCTGGTGCCATCAGTCGGTGAAATTTTAAACTACCTCTGTGGCGCAAAGAGTTAGTGGCGTCTGCCAACGACAGTCGAATCGGTTGCGTCGCTTTCTGCTGCCGCAAATTAAATAAAAATGTACAGTCAGCAGGTACGACAGTAAGAACTTAAATAAATATTTTTCAGTATATTAAATACAGAGAAGTCGTTTGCAATTGATGTTGTTTCACTAATGCTGTGTTCAAATAAGAAAATTCATGGAACTACATGCAGTTATTCGTTACCAACCATACAAACAATAATGTAACTGTTGTTAATGTTGACTTATATGCAGTAACGGCTAGAGATTTTTTTCAAAGGTTAAATCTTTAGTGCTCACTTTATTCCGAATGGCCTATAACAATGTGCAACAATGCTACATGTAATGTTAAGGTGTACTGCTAAAAATGACAGCAAATTCATACCAAAACCTGCGAATGTTTTTATTTCTGTTTGTTTATATGAAAAGGTGGTTAACGTCTTTGAAACTGTTTTGTGAATGGAGACTTTTAAATGGCAGATATTTTACAGGTATATGATACAAAACACACTGTTCACGATATACCGCCGATTTACAAAAAGGTCAGCTTCTACAACAAAAATTCCGGAGTTAATAAACGCAGTGTTATGTGAGGAAACAATGTCTCTTCGTTATAAGCCCGCTTAAATAACACTATCGAGAAAATTCCGTACAAAAGTTGTGCAATGTATTATCAGGGTGGTAGGGGAAACACTTACGTATAACACCCTTCTACTATAACATTACGGTGACTGACAACAATATATGCATATGTGTGATTCAAGGCAATACCTATAACAAATTGATTGTGAGAGTACTAGAGGAAACCTTCAATCAATTCAAAACACAAGAATAACCCAATAAATATTCATAATAATAATATGTCTGCACCAGTATTATAGTAACTGCTCAATGTTACGACCACAAACGTCCAGACAGCTCCGACACCATCGAAGCATTGAACGTCGTGCCCTTTCCAACATCCATGGTGTGTTTCTGAGACTGTTGCAGGCTGCGTTGATTCGAAAGGAAAGGTCAGCTCGGTGTTCCACGCTTGTGGCGTACCAAGGGTTTTATATGACCCCATTAAAATAATCTAAGGGATTGAGTTCCGGAGAACTTGCAGGCTATGGAATGGGAGCAGGCTTACCGATCCATCTTTCGCCGAACATGTCTGTCAGTTGCTGCATCGCTAAGTGACTAAAGTGTGCAGGTGCAGAATTGTGCTGGAACCACATCCGCGTTTGCATATCAAGGGATACATCGTCAAGAATAACTGGCAAGTCGTTTGCTAGGAAATCCCTATACACATGGCCGGTGAGACGATTTGACAGAACTTTCGGACCTATTAAGTGGTCACCCATTGATTGCACACCACACATTTATTGCAAATTGCTCCTGATGTGCACGAACTGAAATATCTCGAAAACTTTATCTGACCACATATGACTGTTGCAAATGTTGAAACATCCATCACATGTAAAGGTAGCCTGGTCAGTGAACAAGACAGATGTGTGGAAGAGCGGACTTACTGTACGGCTTAAAAAACCATGCGCACACTGACGTCGTTCATAGTCTGGTGTTCATAGTCGGCTTGCGTGGAGGATGCGTGGCGTATTTAATGCGCATCTTTTCTTGCATGAAAACGGGATTATTGAACGCAGTTTGAGAGTCGATTGCGTCTTAATTACGGTTGCTTGGGCTCTTAAAGTTACGAGAGGCAAGGACCTATCCTATCCTCTTCGCAAACATGAACTATTCTCAAACTGTTCGTAACTTGGCAATATGACGCAACATGCCAGCAGCAACTTAGATGATAGTGCACGAGCTGCATTTTAAAGTGGGATTTATGTAACCGGCGAACAATTTAATCAACCAGTGAAGATTTTTAGTGGTGCAAATTAGACAAGATGTAAAATATGATATGTTTTGGAATAAAAATGGATCTATGTAACGGATTGTGGAGTATAAAATTTTTTGTTAGAGCTGTTACTTTAATACCTATAGAATGCGTTATTGTTTTTCGCTAAAACTAAACACAGTTGATATTTCTAAAACTAATCACATTTTACTGGGCTGTTATTACTATATTTATATGCTACTTTTAAAATTAAACTGTAGCTGTTTTAAACCTTGCATGCACTTTTTATTTTTCAACTACCACGCAAATGTTTTACATTTTATTTCCATAAAGTCGTAAATTAACAAAGAATTAATTACGTATACAGAATGTTGCCAAATAAATACAACACACATAGCCTTCATTTTGTTTGGGTCTTGTAGAAAATAGGGGTGCATGGTCTCTCAACCTACACTGTTAAAAATTTCTGTAAATTCACGGAAATATTTACAGAAAAGTACTGTAATTTTACGGAAGTGGCTTCCGTAATGTTCTGTTTACGGCAATTTGTCCGTGTTGCCAGTTTACGGGTGTTTGACTGTAACTTTCCATAAATTCATGAAAATATGTTTCTAGGATTTTAAAGCGTATTTTACTGTGTTTCTTTAATAAAAAGTGGCATTAATAAGAACTATGAATCCTGGAGTTAACGTGCATGCATAATGGTGCTAAACGAAAAGAAGACAAGACAAGCTAAATTAATAGAAGTTAAGTGCTGCTTTCTGGTTGTTCACACTTTGCCACGAAGAGAAGAGCAATAAAAACAAGAACTCGTATTGCGCATGGACAAAGGGCCGAACAGTCCAGTAAGTGACTGAAGTGTTCTGAGTAGTGATCGCGTGGGCGTTTTGGCCCAACTGGGAGCAAAACCATCATAAGGTGTATTTAGCATTAGTCCCCCCTCCAACAGGTGACCTTATATATGTATGTGTGTATATATATATATATATAAAATTCCAGTACAAAGTTTAATATTATACAGCTCCTTGAACACAACTCTTTTGTGGTTGGAAAGGTGCAAATTTAAATCAAATCTTTCTGAAGGTCATCGATAGTAGTATATAAACTGGTCAAAATATGCTCATCAACATAGGACTGTGGATGAGTGGAAAATTGTCGTCTGGTCCATCTTGCAAGTTCACTCACATCACTACCTGAGCTCGTGTGCACTGAATACCAGCAGAGGTTATCGCATGTGGGTACTTCTTTCGGTGGAGACAGTCAACAAAAGGAATTTTAATGTTCTGGGTAATTTTTTCAGAACCCCTATGAACCACAATTTTTGTATGATTACTTCTAGAAGCTTCTGTGTAACTGGATGTAACTGAAGTTGAGTTTCATTAGTTCACGTGAACAGTGCACCATGCTTGCAACGGCTAGTTACAATGTAAAAATACCCCATGCCACACGGCTACGATTCAGAAGAACTGATGTGAAGAATATGCCAGTGATAGAGCATAATTGGATATGATTACAATAGACTTTTTTGATTTGACTTGGGATGGGAAAGCTGTTGTTATTGCTGCATATCTACCGTCCTGTACTCTACACTACCTGGAAGATATAACGTTGCGGTTGTATTATCATGTATACAAAGATGTCTCCGGTAACATATTTAAATCATTAGGTAATTATTCAAGAGAGTACATTTCTGCTAACTGTAGATAATCCTACTAAGTATTAAGTGTGTGGTCATGCTGTAATAACTGACCAGTGCATTACGGTGTGTAATATTTCGATAGCTTGGTAAATGAAGGTAAATTAAAGTCAAATGGACTTGCTAACCTTGTATTTGCAATCTTAATTTACTAAATCTATGTATCTCTGGCACGTATGGACTCATATTTTTAAACCCTTTAGATCACGATTTTAATTGATGGTTACGTCTCTTTATATTGTTCTGGTTCTTTTTCTAGACATGCTGATTTAAGGAGTACACAGTGAATTCTTGTTATTCTGAAGTATCTATCGTAAAACCAAGCAATAGACTAGTGGCGACGCGTGATCTAATTTGAAAGGCAAGCAACTAATCATATTTGCTACTACCAGGATTTTAGCTTTTTTAAAAAGGGAAAAGGGGGAGGGGCCTTAAAACTAGGAATATTTTAACAGAAGGTATAAATAATAAAACAGACTAAAATGCATATTCCTTGGCAACAAGCTTGGCAGCCAGTTTAGCTACTGATGTAACGGAAATCGTAACGGCTTGTATGGCGGCTGTTAAAGTATCGGGTATCGTGTCAAAGATTCTTTATCAGGATGCGTGAAGGCAATATGACGGTATACCTGATACCTTAAGATAAAACTAAGGCGCCAGCCAGGGGGTAGGTCAGATTGTTGTGTTAACATCTACAGAAACCCGCGTTGACAGGGGCTTCATTTAAGGGGGCAGGGAGGGCAAATGCCTCCCCCCCCTGGATTTAGGATATGTGCATAATTTTTTGTGTGTTTTGTTATTTACGTAATACTAATGTAAGCAAATAAAACTGAAGTTTTATAATCAAAGTTTTATAATTAAAGTTTGTAATTTACATATGCTTAATTAATAAAAAATATGCAAAGAGGTCACATTCGCGAAATAAAATCTTGCCCCATGAAATGACGCTCCGGCGCATTGGGAAATAACGACTGGTGATGTGGCCGATGTCCGAGACCATTGACTGTAAAGTTACAGCATGCACGTTATTATAATCATCACTCTCATAAACACTTCGTTTACTATCCTGCCATCAACAACGATTTTTGTATTTTTACAAAGAAAAGCTTTGAAATCCCATTTGCCAATAAAGCCTTAGTAATACTAACTTTGCAAAATTGCATAATTTTCAAAGTAAGTTGTAGTATTACTAAAGCTTCTTTTGGCAACTGGGTTTCGTAAATGTTTCATTGTAAAAGTAGCATACATAAATAATTACAATTAACATTCAATCTTGCAAGGAGAGTTCAGATATGTTTATGAGAACTGAGCACAAAACACCATTATCGAAATTAACACTGCAACACTTACAAAAAATTCTAATAAAGAAAAATTTTAAATAAGATTACAAACATGTTGAATTACGTAAATTTCAGGTGTCGGCCTACCTTCTCTGATGAGGTAACATTTTTGCTGAAAAGTAAAAACACTGCTGGAAAAAAGTTTAGCACGTAATCCACACACACAACACTTGCATCCACGTTTCTGTTTCATTCATTTTATGTATCTTGGATTTTAGTCTCGCAAGACCATTTTCAATCCCTATTATAGATAACGCAGCTAATAATGGCAAATTTCAATGCACAGTAACCAAATTAAATAAAATACGATAATATTCACTTTGCAGTATTTTCGTGCAGCGCGGGAACTTGTGGATTCGTAACTTGTAAAACCAACTGCCGGTGACCAGTGTTGCCAACTGAAGTTTATAGAAAACCACTAACGGCACTGGAATTAACACCGGAGACCTATCTTATCAATAGAAAATAAAATTTCCAATTTACTAGTATCAGTTTAAACAGTCTTCGCCTCCCTGTATATCAACGTATAAGTTACAAAACTTGACCGGTGACACACTATCTGAAATAATAGTACCGGTAACAAACCCACTAAAGTGGCAATTCTGCTAAGGTTCGGCTATATTCTGATCACTTCGGTGAGAAATCACTGAAATCGTAGCTTATAACGCAGTGTTACGTAGCCAATCCCCTCCCGTGTTCCTTCCACCCGGCCACCCCTCCAACCCCTTCATTCACCCGAATACTATCGCGGCAACTCTATCCACTGGAAGCGTTATTGGAAGCACTTTTCAACAGCTTTGGTTGTTTATGAGTGCTTATCTTCCAGTTGACAGTGTTGTAATCCAAGCGGAATTTGTAAAAGATACACCTATCTGCACGAGTCAGAGTTAGCTTCTAGTAGAGACAAGGTTACAAGTTAATATTTATTATAATCAGATAATTGTCAGGAAGCTGCCTGGACAAGCACTGCTTGCCTTGCTTACCCTGACGAGATGCCACTGCAATAGACATATTGTCCATAATACATGCAATAGAAGCAGTGATTGACAAATTCTGATCTTTAAATATCAAATGCCTGATGGTAATCAGGACTTAAAAATTTGCATGGATATTAACACAAAAAATTCCTTAATTTGTTCGGCAGGATGCGTGTAATTCTATTTTGGTGTTCAAAAAGGGGTCCAAGCGAACAAACAGAGAAACATGGGGATAAATGTACAATTAATTGATTAAAGCTCTCCTGCTAGAACGACCGCAAAACTGACAGCAGTCTTTGAAGTTCATGTTAGTGGAGTCATGCATTTTCTTCTATGGTCAAAATAAGATTGTTGTGTTTATTTACCTATTTTTTCTACTGCATGTTTCTATTTCCTTTACAATTTATTTTGTAGAAGAATTTCGATTTTGTTCGATAATTTGGCTTCATAGAGGTTTGTGTACATTTTCTATTAAACATAATCCTCCAGGAACATTATGAAAGTTCACAAGAGGGTTGGACAAAGTTCCGAGGAGTTTGCGTTTGCACTGTCTGTTTCAAATGAATGGCTGACATCAGGTCGCGCAATGTTCTGATTGGACGAGAGAGGTGGCACTGCTATGCTGGCCTTGTGGGAGAGTCATGTGCTTTTCCCATCTTTTCAAGCCCAAGCTTCATCGAGACAGGTTCGTGATGTGAGCTCATAAAACACGTGTATGAAGTGTTCGTGATTATTTAGCCTCCACCAGCATCACCCATGACTTAACCTTTTCATATATCTATTTATCTTCTAAATTAATTTCCGCTGGATGTAGAAAGCAGTGATGGCGTTGAGAGCAATGATGTCCTCACCTTCGTGGTTGTTTTAGCCACGAATGTTTGTCGTGTTGTTTGCTGAACTCTACAATGCAGATTTCGGATTGAAATTTTTTGTGTGAGAATATATGTAGGGATTGCGGTTGTTATGTAACTTGGTTCCGTAAATAAAAGTTAAGAAAATTGAATAATATGTTATCCATATTTTCTTTTGACAACGCCCTATAAATTAGCTGTATTTAAGTGTCTTTTACTGTCACTCAGTGTATGGAATACTTAAGTATTACAATAACTGGCATTTCGTCGAAGTGTGGGATATTTCATTCTCAACTTTATTTATGGTATACTAGTAAGCACTGGTCAACCTATTTGGTAAAAGATTATTATATGTGGTTAAAAATATTTGTTTACCAAACATAATAACCCTTTCGTTTCCTTCATTGATCATATGCGAGAAATGATTGCAATAAAATAATATTATCACTTTTATCAGTTTCATCAAGTTTCTGTATTTTAAATTTGCATGCTTCTTATTACTGTATGACCAGTTCCATAATAAAATTGCTACAAATTTGGGTACGTAAGAGAATTACTTAATCTGAAGATTTTTCGAAGAATAATATGTAGACATGAATGGAATGTTCTGGAATAAAAGGTTGTTTTAGGTTTAATTTGCTTTTAGAAAGTGATAAATTGTTCAGCTCATCTTTTATTATGTTACAATTCTTGTGATTTGTTCAAAATTATTTTGAAATCTATGTGTTAATATTAGCTTCAAGAAAGGCACATATTTGAAATGACATCCAAGAGAATAGAAGATGAACTGTTACAGCAGACAACACACAGGTTGGGGTTCAATTGTGTTGTAAATTTCTTGGAGGAACCTTACCTTCAGACGTCGATTAGTCTTGCTTGCCAACGTGGCTGTATATTGCAGGTTTGCAGGAAAGAAATGAAGCAAATGAAATCATTGGGTAAGTAATCAAAATTCATATAATTTCAAAAATAATAGTTTTTAATTTATTTAAAATTTAAATATATTTTAAGCTACAAAAATTTAATTATAAATAACAAAAAAATTTTGAAAAAGAAGGAAGTGAATGTGGAATAAAGATAATTTACATGCAAATAAATATGAATTGATCATCGAGCGAAGAAATTATTTCAGGTATTTTAACGTAGGCCTAATAAATGCGTAGTAAGATGTTTCCAGCCAAGTGGTAGGATTTTACAACATGCTTAAAATATAATAACTAAATTTATTTTTCTGAGAGCGCAATTCAAGTGCAAACTAATCCATTAGCGGAATATAATTTTTGGCTGGCTACAAAGTAATTTATTATTGTCGCAGTAACAATTGTGTGTATATTTAATGAAAATGGTGCATTTTTGCACTATATGCATATTCATTTCATGGATATTTTTGATACTTACAACTTACTGCTCAAATATAAAATGTTAAATGATTACAAAATCCAACAGCAAAATATTACTATGTAAACAGAGAGTGAAGAACTCCAATGTTTTTATAAAAAAGAAAGCAGTAATAGCTGATTGATTCTTTTCCATATTAAACTTTCAATCCGCAAAATCATATTTTACCTCAAAACTTCTTTGATATTTTGTCACAATAATATTTCCAAGCTCTTATTTTCAAGGGCTCATACATACCGTAAACATTCAAATGGCTGGGAAATGTATGATATAGTCTTCACTCACCCCTAAAAGTTTAGAATCTCTTTACAACAATAGACAAAACATTTGTAAATATACTTAATATCAGAAGTGCAACTTTAGTTACCAGTCATATACACCAAGTAAGCCATATCAATCATAAAAATGCCACCTGTTGTTAACCTATATTCTGGAAGTAAAATAGGGTCATGAGATTCATCTACCTGTGTATTTGTCTGAGAGTATGAGTTTGTTTTGTTAGTCTGTGTCCTGTAATATTTTGAATCCATCAATACAATTTAGTTAATACCTGAACACACGTCACATGAATCAATGATTTTGTAGAGGTTCTTATTTTCAACTAAATGTACAACTTTGTTGTATTTCGAGATAATAGTTAAATTTTATAATTTGGAATTTATGTCATACATTCTTTATTTTGAGTAGTATATTGTTATAGTTACACAATATTTGTTGCTTGCACAATAATAAATTTAGATTTTTTTAATATATCGAAAACTACAATTCTAATTTATTTTTTCAAAGTTTTCGAGCAAACGCATGTCAAAGTAGCTATTTAATATGTTCGCTGTTTACCAAAAGTAAAAATTATTCAAACAATACACATAAAATAATTTATAGTGAAAGGAAATGTATTAAGCTACTGAATGACACCTTTGTAATTCAACGCAAAAATAGTTTTAGTAAAAAATCCTACATTTAAATAAGTTTTGCACATGTTTGAATAACTACTAAAAAACCTATATTTACGTGGTGTAACAAAGGTGTCATTTTGAATCTTTATACATTTGCAAACTGTAAATTATTAAATTTGTATTGTTTGGAAAGTTTTTGCTTTGGGTAAGTAGCAAAAATAATCTAATGACTATTTTGACACGCGCTTGTTCGAAAACTATGAAACCGAAAAATTATTTAATTTGTGGGGAATCACTATAAATGTAATGTCTAAAAATTGGACAGTGCTTGACATAGTTATAAAATTACACATTTTTCGGTGTGGAGCGCTCGTAGTAAGTTTTGGTCATACTTCATGCACTACTGATGCGATTTTAAATAAGTTTAATATTTTGACAGTTCATCTTTCAAACTTTTGCATGTACTTCATTAAATTATATATGTATTTCATTCTGAAAGATAGCATTATATGAAATGATAAGAAAACCTGAAACATGTATAGAATAATTGAACCAATAGTAACCAAATATAATTTTTTAATTTTTTTTGTTATGGCGTATATTGACCATATGATACAGTGTTTTAAGTCCACTATTTTAGAAGTAATTTATTCACAAAAATTATTAAATTAGATTTGCGTAGTATTACTAGGTGAACATGAACAACCATGCTTAGAAAAGTTTTTGGGTTAATTTGCACTAATATTGAGTTGAATAGGCTTTGTTGTTCTGGTTAACTGTTCTAAGTCTGTGAATGAAATCAAATATAGGTACTTCACTTTTTATATGAGTCGCCCATACGCAAAGGTGAGTACGACCATCAAAATTGAAAACTGTGTTATTTTGCAAGTGTGTCCTTTAGGCCATCCTGAATGTAACACATGCAATATTTTCAAGCGAATGTTGTTAAATAAAACCTGTAAATTTTTAATGATGAAATCAATGTACATATGCATAACTTGGTTTTGGCAGCAACGGTTCAGAAGCAAAACTAAATATGTCCTGCTACAAATGACTGGATTATATAATACCAGATGCAAAACCAATGAAATACATTTTCTTCATAAAATTACATACATTTAAAAATTTTTATTGTGGTGGAAGAGACAACAGTGTAATGCAAATTACAGGGTGTCTACTAGGTCACTAAAGTCACGAAAGTGCCGAAAAAAGTCACGAATTGTGAAAAAGGTCACGAAAGTCCCGCAATAGTCACTAATTTGAAGTATATTTTGGTATAAGTCACGAAAATTATTTTTGGTTGTTTGATTCTTGTCTAATCATTTGTCAAACATGCATGTTTACAGTACTAGTATTTCTTGTGCACTTTGAAAGTAAAATAAATAATTAGTTTGTATGTTAGTTTTCATAGCCATCTTCATAAAGACAACTTAAATTTAGGTATATTTTGATTACACATTTTAAAACTGGACATGCTTCGCGTTATCAGTAATTGGAGGAAACATAATGAAAATTGTTGGCTGTGTTGCACTTGTTAAAAAAATTATTAAATAGTTCTGTTTGAATAGTTTTTCCAAAAAAAGTCACTAAAAAGTCACTAAATTTTACTTTTCCAATCTGGTAGACACCCTGAAATTAGGGCAGTTTATTACATTGCGATTAAATAATATTGATTATTGTATTCAGTTGTTTCTTTTACTTTACTTCTTGCTATAACTTGAGGAAATTTTATATCCGTAAAAAAACTCTTGTACTACTGTATATTAAGAAGTTTCAATATGTAGATTATAGTATTTCATTGCCATGATCCTTTTCCATGATCTCCTTATGTGTCGTAATGGCAACTAATAGGAAAAGGCAGACTTAAAAATTTAAATACAGATGCAAAATTTGGTAAATCCTAACTACAGCTGCAACTAGATGTGTCCAGATGATTTTCTAAATATTTTGGGGTCTTTGCGTATGTACTAAAGATGGCATCACAGCAACACTATTATATCAACGGATTTCTAAACATTGTGAAATAAAGACTAGGCATTTTTTTTTTTTTTTTTTTTTTCATTTCCTCAAAACTTTTTTCTCTAGGACGTTGACGTGCCAAGGCTCTTTGTTACTCGCCGAAATCAATGGGCAAATACTCATAAAATCTACTCAGCGTTATTACTTAGTAGTCTTGGGGCGTCATCAGAGAAAGTAATGAAAACATTCTGCGACAGTCAAGGTGTCAAGTTAATGTATGGGTAACATTTTGGAACGGAGTGTAGGAGAAAATGGGGATGGAGAAAACACTTTTCAAGTGACGTTTAAGGTTTTTATCATTTTCCAAACATGGACCTGGATTTGCATGTAAAGTGTCGAAAACAAAAACGTCTTTAAGTTTTTTTTTTTTTTTTGTTTTTTTTTTTAATGGAATGCTATAAATTACATTGAACTGTGTTGGATGTAATGTTTGTGTGTACGCACAATTTAAAACTGCTCTAATGCTACACTATGAACTATTTATAGTTTCTACTTTTAAAAGCTTAGAATTCCTGGGCTGGAAGCTCGTGTGGGATTGTGTAAGAGGATGTTGGAAATTATAAGGGTGGTGGATGAAGGTTGTTTCTTCACTTGGCAGCGGAGGGTCAAGATCGGATGGACTTCCATCCATGTTAAATTTCCTTTATTCTCACCTTGCAGAAATGCTTTGTGGCTAGGATGGAAAATGTAAAAGATTGGAAGGGAGTAGAAATAATATACGAAGTAGGTAACATAAGTTTATTAATTGAAAGTTTTACAAACACAACTTTACAGGAGTATTTAGGAAGTTAGTAGAGATATGAAAATAGGAGATAGTTTATGGATTGACCCTCGTCCTCATAGTCGTAGAGCATCTCCCTGTGGTCACTAGTTTGTTGCTCTTACCGTTCTTCGCGCCTCCCTCTCTTCTGATTGGTCCCTTTATAGGCCAAGGGTGAAGCCATACCTTCTAGCTCAAGATGGTTTTGCAAAGGAGCTAAAGTCTAATTAAACTGCACA
>PNEQ01080499.1:15011-27880 GCA_003012365.1 Medauroidea extradentata
TATATATATATATATATATATATATATATATATATATATATATATATATATATATATATATATATATATATATATCATTATTTGACACACTCGAACCATTGGAACCATTAAAATATATTCACTCACAGCCAAATGAAGCACTAGATCTACTTGACACGTATGGTCCATTGGACAAAGTGACCAATTTAATCCATTTGACAAACTTGATCCTTGTTATTACTTCAGCAAGCCCTTTCCATTTTACCTATTCTACATATTTGACGAGAAGAAACACTGAACAATTTGACTTACTCTAGTTATCTCATCAGCTCAGTGTAAATACATTTTAGTGTAGTGTTTTTGTACAAAAATGCTAACTGGAAGTAAATTATCTATTTAACAAACAATACCTATTTAATAATTTGAATCAAGGTAACCACTCAATAAATATGATTTCAGTTTCCGAAATTTACCTCAAGCGCACTTAATTGGTTCCAAAACATCTGTTTAGTAAGTAATATAATCAATAGTTTAAACCATCAGAACCAAAGTACTCTGTTTACCCATGGGAACAGTCCGAAAAAAAATATCAGTTAAAATTTCATACCAAAACTAGGCAGATTCTACAGTGTAATTTATTTACTGTTCCTGTTATTTTCCCTTTAGTCCATATCTTCGATGATTCACGTTGATTATTGAAAGGTTGCTAATGTGTCCAACTAGCTAAAAAAAACACGCAAATTTTTTATTGTAAAACAAGTGCCGACGAACCCACGCATCTTGGGTTGAGTATCACGAAGATGTTGAAAATTTGGAGTGTGTCGTGGCAAAACAATTAAATATTTACCCCAATGTTTTTTTTTATAATTTACTAAGTTAATTTACTGGGGAAACGGCCGTGATTAATCTGAAATCCATTCGACTGGTGACGCCTAGATTCGCTGTGTACCGCCCCACAGTTCGACGACGAAGAAAATCCCACTTTTCCGCCAGAGTTAAATACATGTTACTTGTTTGACGTCATATTCGCATCTCCCCTAGAATCCCGCTTACTCCTCTGTGTGCCTTGCATCTCTTCCCACCCCCGAGCTCATGGTGTGACGAAGTTCCTCTCAGCCAATCAGAGAGAGACACTCTGCAGCCCACGAATGCATTAGTCCGCTACTAAAGGCTTACGTATTTATTACAGAAAGTAAAGTTGTATATTTTCACACCATTAAATTACATAAATCACATTCTGAGTATTAAATACCATTTGCACCTCTCAATTAATGTATTATTACATTAAGAACCTCGTGACCAGGCAGCCGGGGAAGGAGGGGGAAGAAATAGCAGGAAGAGAGAGAGAGAGAGTGAGTGAGAAAAAGGAAAAATCAGGAGGGGGCGAAGGCTATTCTTCTGGCCCTTAAGCCCACATGTGGCGTTGCAGCTGGCCTCTTAGGTCGCCAGTCGGCCGAGCACTTACTGACAAAAACTATAATTGACATATGTGAATTTATGCTAAGTACATTACCACATTTTACTAAGCGGTGCTTGGCAAGTTACATTGATACCAAACAAGACATATTTACTGTATGATTTACGGTAGTGATAGTTTTGATTATATGTTTTCGTAATTGCCGTAGATGTCGTATCACATACCTCGTGATGATTGAAAAGTATGTCGTACCTGTATATACTGATAACTGCAAGGTAATAAATATTAATGTTGATACCTCTTCACTGTAACCGTTTATTGCCTATACAGTAAAACACTATAACATATCTTAAAATCTTGCTTATCACTACATTTTATGGCATTTATAAAATAGTCCCATTACACAATTTACTCCTTTTATCAAGAAAGAAATTTGATTTATTTTACTCTAAGTTAATACTTTATAAATATGACAATTTGTCTAATTGACCTATAGGAAATCTTTATTATGAGCCAAACAATCTTTTTATAAAAATTAGTCATTTGATCAGAAACCCTATTGTATCATTTTCACAAACAGTACTAAATTTACTGAATACCTTTTAACCATAAGTGTCTATCACAATAAAATATGTCATACTGGAAACCTGGGTCACGTGGCTACACAGGGCCCCTAGGCAACTTAAGGGAAATTAGTCGTCGCCATCTTATAGCAGGTTTCCGATACTAACACATCTGTTGTGTTTAGAGAATCATTTCTCTTCGTAGCTGAAATAGTTCAGCAGACCCACAAAGGAGAGCAGCACACTCGCATACTTGATCACGTGGTGTTAGTCAACTCCTCACATCCCTCCACACATCTTTTACCTTGCCTTGTTACTCTTTCCCGACCCCCACCCCTCCCCCTGGGCGGTTATCGGTCTCTTTCCATCACACCATTCACTTCCTAGGCTGTAGCATTGTTGCCGAACTAGGCAGTTCACGTACTGTGTGTGCGCCAGCTCTGTCCCCGGCATGTATGCATTGACTCTCCTAAACGTCACGTACGCTACTGTAACACAGTGGCAAACACGTCCTAACTTACGACGTTACTGTGGTTAGTATGTGTGTCGACATGATATCTGCCTTGTATTAGGTATTTACATGTTTACGGACGAAAAACGCATACCCACCAGGGACTCAGAGCTGGCGCGCGGACAGTAACCAAGTAACATTTAGTGTTCCAGAATTTGGTGTATTATATGCCGTTTCTAGATGTTGTAAGTGTTCAGCAAAAATGTTCAAGTGGCGCCAAGGTGTTACGAAGGGACGAAAATGTACCAAACTATCCAAAATTATTAAACTACTTAAGCAAGTAAACAGAAGTAAGCAAACGTAACAACTTTCATTAAGTGGATGACAATAGTACATTAGTAATGGAAGCTATAAAAATATTTAAAATATTTTGTTAAATAATTTTTAGAGATGGTATTTCAAATTAACTTAACGTTCCTATTTATTGTTACTATAGGATTAAACTCAGTGGTTACAGGAACTTTTGTCATACAACGAGTGGGAAACTTATGTAAACTGGGATGCTGGCCTGGAATGGTTCATTCTGCTAGTTTCTGTCATTGTGTCAAAGTTGTGTGACACCATCTGTAATGACCTCGATGTCGACGAGACGTTAAGCCTTACATAAACTGGGTTTAGTCCCGGTGGGATTGCGTGGAATTTTCGCTGCTGGGAATCCATAGACCCGTTTGAAGGGCACATTTATATGCATTACTCCTTCCCAAGCATCAAAACTTGTTGAAATAATGCAAATTTTGAAACACAGATCACATGTCATTAGAGTTATACGACTTCTAATTAATTGGTTTTCTCCTTCAGTGCTGTATAAGGCATGAACTTATTAAGTCGTAAGGAATTTAAAATTAACAATTTTTTTTAGGTAAGAAAATAGAAGTATAGAACAACGTGTGTACATATACCTACATACCTTGGTATACATTTGAAATGTTAATTTAGGGACTACTTACAATGTGGAGTGAATATTTGAGAGTCAATTTAAGGCAAAATGTATTGAGACGCACATTTTATTTAAATATTTTCATGCTGGTGGCCAGAGCTTTTGCCTCCCACCAAGGTGATCCATGTTCGACCCCCGGCAGGGCGGTCCCCGATTTTTTGTATGTGTGAAATAAGGCAGGCATTTCCGTTGTCCAGCAAGATTTTTATTTTAGGAAAACTCCCACTTCCCCGGCACTTCGCGTTTTGTCGCTTTTCAGTTGTGGGCTTCATTTCATGTCATCTGTCAGGGTTCATTATACAGACGCCTACGAGCCCACAGTTTAGGTGTCAAGGGTGTGATGTTCTGCAATCGAATACAGTTTCCACTCGATATTTTAGGGGAACTGAGCATGACTGTCTTGGATTTTCAATATTTTCCATGTAACAAGTTTTCAAGAAGGCTAACTACCCACTTTTGTGACCTTTCGTACCCTAAATATTATTCTCCTACTCATTTTACAGTGTTAGACAGTAAATTACCTTAATATTGTGTTAAATTTGTTGGTATATATTAAATATTATGCTATGTTTTATTTTCCAGCAAATATCAGACAATATTTTTTATCTAGCTGTACAATGCAAAAATTATATGAAGTAATGTAAAAAAACGTGATACGCTTTTTTGAAAACTTGTACAGGGAAAATGCTGTAAATCAAAGCCTGCCGTGGGCCATCGCTCTTACGTATTTTTTTAATTATTTATAATTGAACTCTAATGAATAAATTCTAGCACTTTATCAAATTTGGTTGATGAAGTTGTAAAAAAGCATTTACATAAAAATTAAACGTCGACTAGACGGGAGTGTGACGTGCGTAGAATATTTTTCATTCTGCAAAAATGAAATATGCCATGTTATTGTGTAATTCTTATTTTACAATTTAAATATAATTTTTATTTGGGCTAGATTGTTGTTATGAGAAACTTATTAGTTCCCGGTTTAACAATTAAATTATCAGTAAATTGAAAATAAACACCGTGTCTCTTGTTTCTTGATCATTGATATTTGCAATTCAATTCTATGACGTTGGTCGTTCTATTCATGGAATATGGGCTCTTATAAGAAGTTATATTTTTTTTTGTCTTTTAAACATGACTAAGATAAGTTTGTTGACCTGAATTTATCCTTACCAGCTTTGTTCTGTGTTCGTAATGATAAATCACAAGTTCTACAGAAAATCAAGAAACAAATGGATGGTAAGACTGTTGTAATTAACTTTGTAAATGATATTCAGTTTATTAACTATTTGACAACATACTTGAGAGTGACTTAAAATAATGCAAAAATCTGAGTGAAACTAAAATTTCGTTGCACTGCTCGATTTTTTTTTTTTTTTTTTTTTGTGAAATTGTGTAGAGTAAGAATTAAAATTTGTAATATTTGTGCCAAATACTGCTTCTACATATTGTGGTGTCAGTGAGTTGTAATTGGTTATAAAGAAAACAGTATTATTACTGTTATAATAATTTAACATTTATTTCGCGTTGGCGATTCGACCACAGATGTTTTGGAAACTTCACGGATGGCTTAATCCACAGTAAGGGAAAATATTGTTGCCGTAAATTTTTTGGTTGATATTTTTAAAATTTTTTTCTTTGCATTTGCAGGTAATATGCAGCTCAGATATTTCCATGATATTTTAGTACAGAGTACTTTTGCATCACATTCCTAGGTCTTTGAGTAGCACGTTCACGTCCTGGTTTCAACTACGCAGCCGATATATTGTCACTCACCCCTTCTCCCTCTTCATGACATTTGGCCAGCAACAATTTTCGTATATTATATGTGTTTACTATCATACTTTCTTTAACGAGTAAACTTTGAGTACAAAGTGTGAAATCAGGAAATAATATGACATACTGTTTAAATGTTTTAAATATAAATTTAACTAAATAGTTCAGTATTTCATACCACTACAATTGGCGCTGCTTACAGCTTAAATTTAAATGCATGAAATATCAATATCAGTTCACATTATTTCAGAAATTGTAACAAGTTTTCAGATTACGTAAACTTATTTCCTCGCATTTGTATGTCACCAATATTTCAAAACAGCTATACATTTTTTAAATGTCACAATTGTTTTGATCGGTTCACTTGATTCGCCAAATTTGCTTTGTAATAGTTAAATGCAAGGAAAACATTATCATTTGACCTAAATGCATTTAAATTAAAAATAATGTTTGTAATAGATACTACAGTTTATTGAGTTTACACCGGGTGACTTTGTTTTTAATACATAGGATATTTCCTGACATCATGTAACACAATAGGTTGAAATGTATGTAAAATATTTCACGGGTGAGCAGTCTCCTTTACCAGGCTGTCAAAAAAAATGTGTAGATACACACATACACACACGCACACTCCCCGTCCGTTTGAACTAAATTTATTACAAACGCTTTTTCAGAACTAATTCTAACTAAGGTAATATTTAGTTATGTACCTATAACCTTTAAATGGCCTTAAATGCCTTTGTTTCTTTATATAAATGTTATACACACAATTTCAAGTTATTAGTATTTTATTTTGATAAATTTAAGATGGAGGTATTTCTTTATTATTTTCCTCGGTGATAAAGCATTTCCTATAGGCCCTATTGATTCTAGTAGCTTGATTTGTTTTATATTAAACCAATTAGTTTGATTAAATTTTCCAGTGCTCTGATGCAGTCATGCAGAACTTTGGAAGTTTATTTGAAAATAGTGCCACATACACTGCATAAAATCTTATGTTACTCATACGAGTTCTTAAATGGCAAACTAATTATTCCGTTTAGTAAGGAACTCTTTTCAAACAATGTAGTCATGAGAATAGGCAAGGGCCTGTAAATAAGTATAGCGTCCTGCGTCATGCATTGTTGGCCGATAGGTATATAGTACAGTGTAGTTGTTTACAAACGAATCACAGACGTTCAGTAGTAGTACACAAGGTCTGTCATTGGCCCAGTCAAATAGGGACTCAACAGTAACGAAATCAAAGCATCAGAAATTAATACATTACATTGAAGCCTAACATTCCATTTTTCCCACAATGAATCACCTTCTCTAATTATGGCCGTTTCGGGACAAATTTTGAAAAACACATATAGGATTTTATGCAAATTAGTACAAAATTAGAATGTTTTACGGGAAAAGCTATGCACTTTACCTATTGATCTGAAATATTTTGCTGTAAAGTGCGCTGTTTTTGAGTTTTTTTTTCATTATTTAATATTTTTCTGGAGACGAATTCCAGAAAAAGAAGAAGAAGTTGGAAGCGGATTTTCGTGAATTTTGGATATGTTATGGTAAATGTTATGCTCTTTAATTTTTCTCTGTACACGTTTTCTCGTAAGATGCACCGTTTCGACTTATTAATTTTTTCCACATTTTTTCGAGACAAATTCCGGAAAAAAGGTAAATACCGGAAGGTGGATTTCGGTGGATTTTGGATATGTTATTCGACAAATTTTTCTGCAAATTTTGACGTACAAAACCTTTTCTTGCAATTTGTCCATAAATCGGCCCCTTTCTCTCGTATCTTTCTTGGACTAGAAACCGACCCCTCTGGCTAACGGTACCCGAGTGAGGTTGGCGTGACGTCATAAGATCAGTCCGCGCGGTCTTGCTAGTGCCTGGCGAATGCAGCGTAGAGCAAAATAGTACAGTCAGTTTGTCATGTTTTTGTCTTTTTCCTCATCGCGATTTGTCCCGGCTCTATATATTAACAAGTTAGTACATATTAATTTTTTTTAGAAATTATTATTTTTTACATATCGAGAGCTATGAACTGACTGTTAATATAGCCTACTGTGTTTGCCTAGTCTGATAAGGCTAGTTTATTCAAAATTTCTCACAACGTTGGCTTTAATTTTTCATTGCCTCAATTACTTTCTGAAAATTCTTTTCTATTGTCCGTGTTAGCATAATCATACATGAAAGGTTAAACGTGCCCACCACCACATGCAATTAGTATCAGTACTTAGTAACAAAATTTGCAGCAAGAAGTTTCATTTCTTAAAAATAAGGCAAACGCACTACAGTAAGAATTTAATGACAAAGATGCAGCAGAAGAAAATGAAAACTAAATGTGTGCAGTTAATGCAAAAGTAGTTGAATTTAAAAATTTATTATAAACGTTGTCCTAAAGCAATTAGGACTCAGGTAGAAACTGTTTTTACAGTTCAGCAAATAGAATGACTTCTGAAAAAAGGACAAGCAAGATGGAAAGACAGTGACATTGCAGCAACAATAACATTGCGTTCAGTTTCCCGGAAAGCGTACATTTACCTTTGAAACAGTTAGAATTTCGTTACCTGGATCGTTTACTCTGAGGAAATGTACAAGGAACTTGTGTCAACCTGATTTTAAAAAAAATGTAAAACGATTAGTTTACTGGAAAATTTGACGCTTTTCTCGTTCAATGAAATTAATATCTGATCTCGAGTTTGCTACAACAAACAGAAGATCGAGCGTTAGGAACTTACAGAATGGTATAAGTAGCAATGACAGAAAAGTGTACGTCAAAAAGTAAAATATGCCACGTAGTTATTTTCTCACAATATGGCAACACTTATGTTTTGAATTCAAGATTTCTTAATGACTACAAAAATTCTTGGCACAGCGCATTTGGTGTGCATTCAGAGCAACAGATTAGTAGTTTTAATTAAACGAAAAGTGTTACTACAGAAATGAGAATTTCCGAAATAAGTGATAATGCCATTCCAAAAATCTATTTTGATTTCCATGTTATCATTCATGGAAACGTATAGCTACTTGCTAAAAACTGAAATGCTGTAGTTTATTATGACAAGTTGCATACATTATAAAATATGTTCTCTAGAATACGGAATATTGGATACACATACGACAATCCACCACCAACAGATTTCAAGTAATGACCGAGAATGCTTGTGTTAGGAAGTTAAATACCAAAATTCAGTTCATCAGGTGTTATTACCGAATATTAAAAAAAATCAACCATATCTAACTAGTCAGACGTTTGTTAGTGTGGTTAAAAATGCTGAAACAGAGACATTGTGAGTGTAAACCATGACATAGACAATAGTGAAACATCTGTGAATGACAAGGGCTTGGCTTAAATTTCAATACAAGATAAAGAAGTGCCGAGATACAGCGCGGGATATGTAGCTAAATTTTCCAACAAATTTTCTATATGATTCTGTTTCATCAACTTCAAATAGTAGGGAAATATTACATTTTGTATGATTTAGTATTTTGTACTATTTTGCAATTATTTGAAAATATTCATTGCAGTACTTTTTCTGGAGGATGGATTGAAGCACTAAGCCCTGGTGGACTGGCTGAAATGTCAGAAAAAAATAAGTATTTTTGCAACTGCTCAGTGATTGTTTTACTTATGTCACGGACAGACTTTAGTTAAAAAGATAGGAATCGTGAAAACACATTTTTCAATTGATATTGCCTGAGTTTCCATCCGTAGAATCTAAAGCGCTGCGAAAATATGTGTTTATCAGGACATTCATTATCAGGCTTCGTCATATCACGAATCTGAAATTGAAACTCTTGAAAGCGACAGTTGAAACTTAATATGTATTGCTGTGAACTGAAGTAAGAGGATTTTTATTTATTTTTTTTTATCTCAATTGCCTTGTCTTATTTTCAGTAATAGTGCATAAGCAAAATCATTATTAAAATAGGAACAGTACTGTATTTGAATGAAATTTGTATGCGTTTTTTGCACACGGAAAATTTTACTCTATGTTTTTCAATGTCTAAAAATTTGCACAAAAATATTTAGTTTATGATCAAAACAAATGTTACGGAATGCTTTTCAATGCAGTATAATATAAAGTGTGGCGTCTTGCATAAATGCAGTTCTGTCTCAATGTTTATACGAAAAGTGCAAAGTTATTGTTAAAAATAAACTACGTGTATGTATTCGTAGTAAAGTGTTACATATACTGTGTTTTACAGTGTAACGCCTTCCTCTAAAATCTGTGCCATTTATAATTTGTTATTTTACTGCGGGTCTTTCAGAAATATATCTTGAGCCACCTCAAATTTCGTTGGAAAAAAAAATAGTTTATATTCGAAACAAATTTTACTCAAGCTTGATAATTATGCTTGTACTTCCACCACTTTACGTTTTAGCAGTGTCCGAACTTACCAATTTGTAATTTAGGTTAGCAGGAATTTCAAGTAGATGTAGGTATATTAACTACTCTTAGCAACACAGCTTGTGTTCAGTTTAGGAACTACGCTACTGTTTAATTTCCTCAGTAAATGAAAAATAAAAGAAACATAAATGTGTTTCGAAAAGTAATAAATGATTTAATTTTTGCTTTTTATTATGGATTACGTAAAAGTGATACATAATCTACTTTTACGAAATATATTACGTATATAAATTTCTTCCTGGTAAACTAATATAATTATTAAGGAACAAACAGGATGCCACGCTCCTGCTTTGTTGTTTCGCCTGATTAATTGTTGTTAATCTTTTTAAAACGTTCTTTAAAAATATCGTTAAAAAAGATTACTTTAGCAGTAAAATATGTTGTAAATAAAGTGAAAGTAAATAATAGATACCTTAGAGGAAAGCGTTACACTAAACAACTCACATTCTCAGCAGCCTGCCTACACGGCTGGCAGGCACATGGGCCGTACTGTTCTTGTGACAACCTTCGAAAGATATGACAACAGTGTCAGCCAGTCGCTGCAAGTGATTTTTATTCCCATGTTCTTTGGTACTGCTGTCTCGCGCCCCACCTTCCCATCCTTCTACCAACTGTACGTGACACAGGTCCTGTCCGAAAGTTGATTGAAGGAGGGGGAGGGAACATGCTTTCATACAGTTCAAATATTTCTTGTCTTTCTCGCCAGATGGAAGCACTTCACAGGGGACTTGTAGTCAACCTAACACATTGTTACATACATTTGATTTTATGTCTAAATTCCTGAACCAGTTTAACAAACTGCAATATTATTGCTTATAAAATTAATTTAAATGCACCAGTATGGTAAGGTGTAGTATTTTTGTTTCAAATCGTTGGTTAAAGTGTCTAAATTTGCTACTGAAATTACGTAACAAAAATTATGAATAAATGCATTTACATTAGCATGTAAAATGCATCAGTAAACTGTTTCGAACAACTGTTTTTAAAAACAGAATGTGACATGCAATTTCTCGTACTTTAATCTAGCAAGTGAATGCAGTAATTAGTAAAAATTTTTATTCTGATTTTTGCTGTAATGGCTGCAAAATTAGTATGCAAAGTTCGTTTAAAGTGTCATAACACATATTAAAAATTTTTTTCTAAAAAAAATTGTGTTTCTCCAATACTTGTCATTTATGTCTAGTACAAAATAAATTATTTCAAGTTCATTTTAACATTATTTATTCAGGGAATAATCCCCCTTAAGGAAAATATTCTGTTACGCTCATAGGTCCAGTGGACTACAAATGTCAAACACGTCACATTACAATATAATTCATTTGATTGTCATGGACCACAAAAGTCACATAGACCACATAGGCCGCGCATGCCATACAACACAATTTGGGACTGTGCCTGAGACAATTACATTACATTGACTACAAAGTCTAATTTTTTGGCCACTATAAACCTAAATGAGTTAAGGTTCTACTTTAAAAAAATTTGCTCTAAAAACCAATATAAACAAATCAGCTCTAAACAAAAGTAACCCATCTGACTGAATGTAAATATTTGAAACAAATTACTCAAACTACATGTTCCTGCCCCACCCAAACAAGCCAGTAGGGCAACTTGACTCACAATGGACATTTGGACTAAGCGGGTAATTTAAAACATATGACCCATTTGGGTCACTGGGGTAACTTGGGTCAATTGAACCAACTAAGCAAAACTGTCACAATTGGCCACACACACTGACCACGTAAGACACAAGTGGCCCTAGGCCTCACGGTACGCTTGGGAAAACATTGACCTCACAGATACTCTATTGTCTTCTCCTGTATTTGGCCCTTTTAAGCAAATTGACAGAAGAAATAAAATGAATCGACAACCGTGCCCACACGCAGTACTTTAAACTCACAGATTCTGGTGTTCAAGGGATTCACAAAGTCATAAAAAACTTAATTCGAAACAGTAATGTTAGGTACTGTTATCAACCAAAATTTTTTTTTTTTTAAATTTGAAACCGTATACCTTATTTACTTTTGGTTATTTTTCAGCGCAATGATAATTTAATCGACATGTTTATTTGTATTATTTAAATTATTGTAGGAAGTATTTTTTTACGTCTATTGCTACTACAATTACAATTTGCTCGTTAGAAGTACTTTGAATTGTGATAGTTTTGGCGTTACAATATGCAAATTCACAGTGTCACGAAAACCATAAAATAGCAAAAATGTACTGACTTTCTAAAATAAAATATTTACAGTTAAATCAAATGTAGTGTATGCTTCGTGTTTTGCTAACTCGTTATGAAATATTTTAGTATTCTTTAGTGCTTACATCATCATCCAACATATTAATATATATATATATATATATATATATATATATATATATATATATATATATATATATATATATATTGTTACACTCTCTTGTCAAACCTATAAAATCACCAAACTAAGAGAGCGAAACAATCATAAACAAAAAGCGGACAAAACCCAAATATTGAAAATTTTAATAATTAATTGCATACCAGTGCTGAATCAAAACAAACTTAAGCAAAAGGGATAAAGGATAATTAAATACTATGTCTGCAAACAATGATAGAATTTACTAGATGCATTAAACAAAAATTACAACTTAACAATCTACATTTTGGTATACAATACTGTTGTTTTCAATCTTTAGGTAGGAAATAACAGCACAAAATACTCTTTACTTCCTTTATTAACCTTGACTACAAATATTCTTACTTGTTACATTACTACATCAAAACGGTTAACTCGCACTTCTTGCTGCTCTTCTTCTTTTCTCATTCACAACAAAAAGAAGGGATATAAACAGTATGTCCAACCTTATACAGGCAACACAAAACAAACGAACTTAACAACACTTCCCCTTGGCAGTTAGTTTTAAAAAATGTTTACATTCAATTTGAATGGATAATGCTTTCATATACAACATGACACTGTATAAGCACCATACAATAGACTCTTTAGACCAGTCATTTTGGTTTAGTAAAACCTAGAAAGTTTCTCATGTTAATACTGATTTTCATTCAAATAGGTACTGAAACAATATAACACTCATTAAAAAGTTAATATTAACACTATACCAACAAAACACAAAATTCTATACAAAACATTAGAACTAGATCAGCACATTACAAAACCCTTTACTGAGTGGTCAGCCCTAAACATGACACAAACTTTGATGTTTTCACTCCACTCAAAGGTTTTGTGAAAAGATCAGCAACGTTTTCACTAGATGGTACATATTCAAACTTGATGTC
>PNEQ01080507.1:0-17516 GCA_003012365.1 Medauroidea extradentata
TGAAACATATTCCAAAGTCTGTGTAAATATATGTTGAAAGAGTTAAACCGTTTAGAATGCTGCGTAAGAAGGCGGCAACCAGTGAAATCGAACGTAGCTCCGTCGCTAGCGCGCCGCGAGCAGAATTCAAGCCGGTTGCGGGTGGGTAGGCAGCCCACTTGCCAGTTCTGTGTTGAATCGAAACACACTGTACAGTTGTACAAGTGACAAGGTAGCGACAGCCTGTGAATGTTTATGCGTGGGTTTGCTACCGGTTAAAAGCCCTCACGGAGAAGTTTCATAAACAGTGGCCACTTACATACACAGGGGTTTGAAATCTAGCTCTCCTCTAATGAATTCGGGGAATTTCCGTGTGTCTAACAATGATATAAAGGTCATCTATAGAATACCCGCTATTCTGTATTGAAAGCACAAAAGTACGAAGACACAGAGCCAGTGTCGCCACGGAGTGTGTTCGGATGAGTATAGAGTTCATTCTAACCTGTCGACAAAAATTAACGCAAAATTTGCACTTCTTTACGCATTAGTAGAGCTACGTATTTACGGCGAAAAGATTTTTGCAACATTTGTTTTGAATGCCTAAAGCGCACATCTGCAGTTCTGCTTCGTGGTCAGTCACTCTCGGGCACGGTCGTAGAAGAACAGGTCTGGACACTCGCCTGGAAACTTGACCCCCTTGTTGTTTGGTTGTAGTTCACCAAGTTACCGAGAATATTGTGTTTTATTGGCGCTGATGTTACGGCGGTCGGACTAAACTCCGCCCACTTCCTTTCCGCTAAGATAAACTATTTATCAAAACGTATTTTTTTAATCAATTTATGAAACACTTTCTTCACTCACGAATTTAAGAAAAGGGTCCAGCAATCTTTATTTACTTTATAAATTTAACAATTTAAAAAAGTGGACGGAGTTTGAGTCCGACCGCCCGGAAAACAGCGCCAAAAAGTACGACATTCTCGGTAACTTGACGAACTACAGCCAAACAACAAGGGGTCAAGCAAAATACATTGTTAGATAGGCGAGTGTCCAGACCTGTACTTCTACGGCCGTGCTCTGGGGATATACTATGGCAAATCACAGCAGTATGAATTGACAATAACCTTACTCTGATTGGTGCAGCCAAATGACAGACGAGTCTGAACAAATATACTCTGCCAATAACCATGAAGCAGAACTGCCGATGTGCACGTAAGGCATTGAAAATAATTGGTGCAGAAATCTGTTCGCGACAAAATTGTGGTTCTGCTCGTTAGAAACATCCTCTGAGCCGATGACAGAGACGTTACAAACTGCAGGTCCTACCGCAGTGTCAGCGAACAGCCATGCCAGTAAGAGGCTACTGTCTACCCAAGTGTACAGAACTCTGTGAATGTGTGGAATACAACATACGAGTCAGTATACCAGATAATATTGTCACTTTCCAAAGCGTACAAAAATAAATTGAAAACTAAAGCTGAATAACATTTTTAATAAATTCAAGGTGGCGGTGCATGTTCTAGCCTGCTGTTCTAGAACCTCTGTGTGCTTCACAGCCGAGGGCGTAAGTCACGTGATTGTCCGTGACGAGTGCATATTGTTTATGCTCCAATAACTGAAGTACGTCGCATTCACAGTGCGAAAACTTTGGTTACATCAAATAATTTCTACCATGAAATCCTTAGAATCCAGGCGTAGGAGGAAGTTTAAATCTACTATATTCGGAATGAAATTATCTTGAGATCCTCTTTCTTGACAGATTATTGTTACCAAACCACTAGACTAGGCTAACCTTACTTCCATTTTAGCGATGGGCAATAAGCGTATTTTCGCGTTTGGATCGGTAATAGGTTGGTTACAAAATTTGTTTTCCATCAACCCACATCAACCCACGATATCTCTCTAACCAGTAGCGATATTGAGGTGTTGTTCGCGCCAGAGTGATGCTAACGTAAGTATTTTAAAAATATATATGTAAGTTTTTTACTTTATAAGACAACGTGATTATTAAGAATAAAACTAAGTTGGTCAACATTCAAGGCAGACGATCAGAAAAGCAGGAACGAGCAGCGAGAAATAATCTATAGGCCTATAGCCCACAGGAGTTTCACTCTACAGTAACTTATCGAGAGGTGATGTTGTACAACCTCTATGACCCCAGCAGGACACAAATACTTTATTTATTTTTTTAAATAAAATTTTATTTTCATGAATTATTTCGATGTTACGTGACGCAGTTGTTTGTTACTCAGGTCTAAATTCCGGGAGGTTCTGGGCTCGAATCCCGTTAAAAGTTGCGTGTGAACGTTTAATTTTGACACAAAAAACTGCAAGGCAGATCGAATCAGTGTAATTTACTTGTAGTCGTTTAAAAGGGGCAAAATGCATTATGCAGTTCGCTTTCCACTTAGGTTCCTCTACAACATCAGCTGACATACTTTCATAAGTGATTAAGTCATAAATGTTATTTTGTTTAAAAACACTATTAAATTGTAGATATTAACAAAAATGTGGTAAGTTTCTATACTGTGACACAACAGTACGAAACGACGAATAGAGATAAAACTCGGGCAATTGTTCGTGAACAACATTACATATTCCTAGCATTTTTATAATTTTATCTCATTTTGACTGGGTCACTTTTGGCAGTAAAACGACGATATATCATCTCGCTGATCTCAAGTTTGGGGTACCAAATACGTTTCCGCGAAACCTTTTCCCACTGAAACTTTGTAATGGCAATAAAGTTCAAGTGAATGTTTTGAAAATATATAATTGAGGGCACCGTCACTGATGGATGTGCCAGGGTAAATAAGATGTTTTTTATTAGATTAACCTCTTACCTTAGGTGTCTGTAACTACCCCACAGCGTCAAATTGGCAGGGCTATAGATGAGGGAATAACTTCAAAGCAGAGAGATCATTTAAAGCAGCCAGTGGTGAGACGTGAGGTTTAAAGGAGGGGAAGTAACAGGTGTAGGAACCCGATACCCTTTAATACGGCGGGGGGTCCGGGGGTCCTCCCCTGGGAAAATTGTGATTTCTAAGTGCAAAATGGTGTTATTTAAACCGATTTTGTTACTTAACATTATATATATGGTATAAATATAAATATTTTTAAAATATAAAATCATTTCTGCCAAGAAAAAAAGGAGGTATCTGGATAACCCCCTTCCCACAACTACGCCACTGGCTTAACATTATTATGTGTAGACTATGGCCGATATTTAGCAAAAAATAAGTTCAAAAATTGTTTTACTTTATTTCATAACGGAACAATGCTAGTAGACTGATAATTAAAGAGAAGTTACATTTTTTTACTTAATAACGAAACAATACATTATTATATGGTTAAATATCAACCTAGAGTAGTTATTTTATAATTTAAGTGCTTATCAACAATGAGAGACTAAACACAGATCAGTAGTCAACATGAAAACAGACGCAGGTTAGTGTAGAACTCGAATCCTAATCGAATGCATACCAGTAATTTCATATATTTACGAAATCATGTAATCCTAAAACTAAGACATCATGCATATCACAAGACAGTGACGTAATGCAAACTTATACCAAGTACAACAAATACTGGACCATTCAGTTAAAATGAATGCAATTGTATTTTGTAGACAGTTTATTAACATTTCAGAAAATGTTTTTTTTTTTAGTTACTGAATTTAAAATAAATGAATTGCTAATTGTCTGAAAATGTTTAAAAATACTAAAATAATTAAATGCTGTTTTTATACATGTCTTGCAATTGCTCGTGACACTGTTCTTAAGTGTAAATTATTTCATTTTAGTAAGTCGGTTTTCCTTTCTAGTATAAAACCTTTTTTTTTCCTGCAAATTTTGACATTGACGTGCAGTTATACAAAAAATATTAAAACTAAAAATGTTCCTTGCAGTAAAAAATAGTCACAATGTGTGGTATTAATATTGTATAATATATTAAATACTCTCACATCTGCACGTTCAACGATGTACGATTTATTTCTCAAATCCACAGTATTTGCAGTGTCGGACAATTGTGGTTATATGTGCCAATTGTGATTAAATTGCTTAATTTGCACTCTATAAGATTTTTTTTGTGCTTTTATGTAACTGTGAAAGATAATTTAAAAGCTGTGTTACTAGAAATCTCAAAGTAGGGGCCTATCTACTGGTGTATTAAAATCGCTAAAGTTGTAAACTTGCAGAAACCAAAACTACCGATACTAGGCTTGTTTAGATTTGTATGAATATTAAAATTATGAGCAGTATTTATGATGGTACAGCAAAGTACGCCTACTGTAAAATACGTTCAGTAATTTCCCTTTTAAGTTTGTTTTCTTTATAATAGCCGTAGGGAGGCTATGTAATTGTAGCCATGAACACAACATATGAATAGTAGTCAAAATTTTAGCAAATTTTATTAATTATTCTGCATGTTCTAAATTTATATTGCATACAACATTTTGGCATGTTCACAGTGTAGTATTTTATTTAAAAAATAGCCAAAGTGTTTTAGTTCGATGGCATTTACATATACACAACACGTGAAATGCCGCGACTCGTTTACGCACAATTTTACTCATTTTGAAAATTGTACTATTTCTGAATCCTTGAGGTTGGCAGCTATGCCAAGTACTTTCAAGAGACAAGAGACACCACTATCCTCGGAGCCAAATATACCAAGCACTGCAGTGTAAATAAATGATGTTCCACTCACAAATGTTATATTATTTTATTATTTCGTAAGCGATGAGAATTATTAGGGAAGTAATGCTCCTCTTGCTTCCATGAAAGCAGCACTGAGGAGACACAACGGGCAAGATTTAAGAATGACTTCAATTTGAATAATGGCTGTGTTGAATTCTCATAAGTCAACTGTTGCTCACCAACAACTCGGGCCAGGTGTGTTTTGACAGACTTAATACTATCATCCCAGTAGTCATACAAGTGTGGAGCACTGGATTGATTTAAATGCCAGGAAATGCCAAAAAAACATCATCTCCTTGATAACATTTTCTTGATGTGACGATGAGAACAACTTATATAACTCAGCCAACTGGTTAGCAGTGCTAACGATGTTTGTTCCACAGTCGCTGTAGATGTGTGTCTATCTTTTTTTTATTGCACAAAAAGATTCCCTGAGCCTGAGCTCGTAATGGGAACAGTATACACATTTCTAGCAGGTCAATTTAAGTCCATAGTTATGACATAATAATAATAACAGCACATAGGCTTTAAACATAATGTCAACACTTGAGAGTCTTGGCTAAATATTAATTTACCCAGTTACATATTTACAACATTTTGAGCACATTACTCATATGATCTCATCTGAGCTGCTCGGTTTACACTAGATATCTAGGCCTAGATTAAGCCTAGTCTGCTCCTGGTTACTCAGAAATGTTTGTTTAACTAACAGAAATTAATAATAAGGCCTACAATTATAAAATACAAAATAGATAAAACTAATAGGAAAGAAAATAACCTGTATATTGATGAATCTCTGGGATACAGCATTGAATATTGCAGTGGACAACTTCGATGACAAAACATATGGACAGGCATGGGAAGGCCTTAACAGAAACAAGAACAACTTGTATGAGGCTTTGAGATGGAAAATGGCCCAGCATAGTCCACACCAGTCATGGCAAAGTGTTTCACGTGTTGTACTCTGAGAGCAGGGAGGTTTCCCATATAATGAGTATCTAGTACAGACCTCATTCGGTAACACTCGTGGCATAAGGATGCACAACATTTCATTTCCCTTTTGTAATTGAAAGTCCAAAACCCTGACCTGCACTGCAAAGTCCAAGTATCTGAATACTCATTAAAATTATGCTCGTGGGTGATCAGCAGTTCTGTGAAGTGATGACAACTGGACGGAACAGGAGGGTGTTTATGACTGAAGGATACAGTTGAATTGCAAATGTGACCGCCCACCTTGAGCACTCCTGCAGAATTCAGGAATGGCGATAGTCTTCTCAAAGTTGATTTGATTGATTTCTTATTACACAGGGAAACATTTTCAGATGCATATGTATGTGACTGAATTATTTCTAGTCAGGTTTGCATGGCACAGTCAACATGTTCTGTGTAAGGGTAAAGCCTGCTTGTGTAAGAGATTACACACATCGTTTTGCAGTTTTGGTCCAGTAAGAAATGTACCATTTAGTCATGTTGCTTGTTTTTGCTGAAGCGTTGAATACCACTAGCAGCTTAGTGTTGGTGCTTCCTGTTTTCAAAACTTGATGGTGAGGCATGTAATAACTAGCTTAACCTTCACTGGGTTCAACCATATGTTCCACGTGGTCTGCAGACAAGCAGTCACACGTAAACCCACAATATTGTGTTCGCAGCTCTGTCTGTTCTCGAAGGTATCATTCCAATGCCAGTAGACAATGTAAAGCACGAGGAAGAGAGTCACCAAATTTAGGATCAGATTCACGAAATGGTAATACTACAATGGACCGTCCAGTAATATCTCTGACACATGTTTTCTCGTATATTTTCTGACAAACTGTCTTCAGGGGACTTAAAGTTTTATGTAATCCTTTAGGGGTTGATAAACACTCACCAACGAAGTACCAAAAGCAACTACTCCTGGAGGTGGATTTAGAATTTGCATGTTACCCATCAACATCCATACAAAACAGTGTAAATTGCAGTTGGACTACCTGGATCTCCCTAAAATTTATTTCCCTGTAAAACCTGAGGAAATATATCTGCACCAATCAATAAGTTGATGGGCCCTTTAATGCCACATGTTAAATAAGTAATATGTATATTTGTGATGTGTGTCCAAGAAGCTTTTGACAACTGCTTATGAGGCAAGTCACTAGAGATTTGGGGTAATACAAACATGTCAAGCTGGATCTGTGGAGCTGATTGGCCCACAGGTCAAAGAATACAGGTCTTAATCTCTTTTGCGACATTGATATTGGCGAGGGGGAGAGAGAGAGAGAGAGAGAGAGAGAGAGAGAGAGAAAGAGTGAGTGAGTGAGTCCCTGTACGAGCAATGCTGCACTCTGGCATATTAATCTTAGACAGTTACTACATCGTTTCGTTATAAAACTTGCCTGCCTTTGAGAATCGAGAAGTGCACACATCATCTGGAAATTCCCACAACTGCCTTCAATCTCGACCTATGCTGTTGATAGCTACATCGTTGATGGACTTGTGCCATGAAGTGGAGTGAGTATGTGTCCACTTACAACTGGATGGTCCACTTAGGAATAAGCTTCAATGTTGGAGTTAATTGCATCTGCAGATGGTGGTCCGGAGTCTGACTGATGGTCTTCAAAATGCAGCGGCATGTGGTGTATAGCATAACAAATGCGACATGTTAACCGGGATCTGTACTCAGCCACTCGATGTCCTGGATGTAAACACAACATACACTATTGAGTTATTTAGTTTCACAAGATCAAAATTCTCCCTTGAAAGAGCATGCATTTAAATAGGTCATGGTCACGCAGACATATGACACATCTGGGAAATAGCAATATAAACTATCTTCCTAACAAAGACCGATGAATGGTTGACTGTGCCACTATTTCCTCGAGGCTTTCTGCTTATAAGATGGGCCTGTAGTTTAGACAGGGCTTCCAGCTCTGCAAATCTTCTATAACATTATAAAAATCTTTGCAAGTCGCCTAGAGTTGACAAGGTATCAGAGGATGGCTGAATTTCTCACAGTTTTCTCAGCTTCACATCAAACTTATTTTCCAAAAATATAAATGAGCAAGGAGTCCCACTGTTGTACTGGTAATTCCAGTGCCTGCAGTGCACAAACATTTTCAGCAATAACAGAAAGAAACAGAAGATGAAGAATTCACACCCAGTTCAAGGGCATGCACAATAGCATCAATATTATCAGTCATAATAAGCTTTTAATTATTGAACTGTTTCATCAAAACATACCCAAGCAATCTCATAATTCATGTCTGTTAATGTTAGTGATTAATAAACGAGGCCAGATCCCCTTCTAGTGCCGACTTATGATACCATTTGACAACCATCCAATTTTCGTCAACTGTTTATTGTTTCCAACTTACACTATAAACAAATGTGAGAAATTCACCTAATCTTTGGGTTGGCCTGTGAAGGATGGTAGCTTTATAGGCTGTAAGACCATCCTATTTGCATGCCCTTAACAACTAGGTGATGAGCCGACGTCATGCGCCGCTGGTTTTAATAGCACATCCTTTGTTGCCATAACCTCAAAATATATGTAATCAAACTTATCTAGACCTTGCATGTGACTTTCTGGGTTAAATGTGTCATCACTTACAGATAACTGCTAATAGGTACTGGAGATGGTCACCATCGAAACCAGCTTTAACAGTGGCAAGATCGTGACATGTAGATATAAATAAGTCTGATTTGGTGTAATCTGTCTTGGCTTATTGAGCCAATTGGACCTGATGATTCAGTCTATTTTCAGCCCTTGCTAACCTGAGACGAACTAGTTAACTTTTCCATATTTATGTCGAAACACAAAAATAATTACACGTATGAACGACTACAGTGTCTACACAATATCCCTGCTGAATGACCAAATGTTTTGTTGTGAAACATTCAAACACTCATTCTGATTCTAAACACAAAAGTTTAATAAGGATGCTGAATACAAGTTTGATGCCATCCAGCATTACCTTTTGAGCCCTTGTTGCTCTCGCCTGCCGCAGAGTAACCACATGAACTACCTGTGAACACTTACCGCCAAGTGCCAAGTGCCTTACAATTGTAATCTTTCCAGTGTAGTTTGTTGTTTTACATTTAAGTAGAGTATATAATAATTAAACGTCCATTTTCAAACAGCGCTGACAGCTGTTTATTGTGTTAATGTCTTTTTGCGTCATTTGTGCAATATCCATTTATGAATCTTGTATTTGTCATTCCGATGACAGCATTCAAAGAATACAATTAATCTAGAGTATAGAATTTGTCAATTTTACTAATGAGCTCTTTCCCTCTATAAAACACTATAACACTATAGTCAACATTGTGTACTGATTTATAAACTGTCGAAAGGTATATGATGTATCACCGTTGTTATTAAGGTTTCAAACTGGATTCACAACCACCACTTAGCGTACTTGCTCTCATATGTGTTAAAGTAGGAACACAGATTGTGCATGCTAGCAGTCACATCCTCACAAAGCGTGCATATGTACGTAGAGAGTTGATCAACTTTCTACTTCGTACAAATGGTGGTTGTGAATGCAGCACATGCGCACGTAAGATTCAATTAAATATTATTTTATATCGAGAAATCATTATCTTGTGGGTATAAATTATTTTATTCGCTACGAAAAATAAAAATAAATTACGATCATATATTGCCGACATTTTGTAACGAAATAAACATTTTCCGCGCATGTGTAGGTTACATTTTGTTGTTAATTCAATCTATAATAGGTACTTAACATACGTGCGTGTATTCGTATGTACGTTAAGTGTGGTTGTCAATCCGGCACATTTACTAAATAATGAGAATTGACTATTTTGGCCAATGCATTATAAGAGGTAACTGTTTTATTATTTTCATTTTGTTCCATATCTTCATAATCAAGATCCTTAGACCTACCAAATTGTTTATTTAAATTTTCCTTAGAATAAATTTTACTCTGTTCTGTGCAATATTGTTTAGAATATAATAGTGTTTAAATTTGTTGTTTTGTCTTGTCTGTTTACACTTAACACATTCATACACATATGCCTAGAGAAAAGAATTACTATCGGTCTGTGACCTTTATTTTAAGGATTCTTTTTTTGTATTGTTTTTTGTTGTTGTATTGTACTACCAGGCATGTAAGTGGAATGTTATTTGTATTGTCACAAAACGACTAGCTTTGGCTCATGGGACCTTGTATTAAATAAATAAATAAATAAAGTATTTTTCGGCCACAGGGCCTCAGAAGAAAAGGGGTACTAGAGTAAAAAAATACATTATTCATTTTAATACAGTCTCGAAAATAGTCACAAAAATATTCTTCCATTATTTCACTCTAATACAGTCTCTCAAAAAAATTGCTCACTACTGCACTCCGATACAGTCTCTAAGCTTTTCAAAGGAGGGTCGACTTAATGGCTTTGTTAAGAGGTCTGCTGTTTATTCATCATTCTGGATCACTGCCGTAGAAGAACCGGTCTGGACATTCGCCTGGTAACTTGACCCCCTTGTTGTTTGGCTGCAGTTCGCCTAGTTCACGACAATGATCTACATCTTTGGCGCTGCAGTCAGGGCGGTCGGGCTCAAACTCCGCCCACTTCCCCCCACGTAGATAAACAATTTATCAAAATGTATTTTTTATCAATTTATGAAATACTTACCTCCTTTGCTACAATTTTAAAGCGTGGATTCAGCAATATTTATTTACTTTACAATGTTAACAATGGAAAAAAGTGGGCAGAGTTTGAGTCCGACCGCCCGGATTACAGTGCCAAAAAGTACAACATTCTCGGTAACTTGACGAACTACAGCCAAACAACAAGGGGGTCAAGCAAAATACATTGATAAATAGTCGAGTGTCCAGACCTGTTCTTCTACAAACGTCCTCTGGATATATCACAGCACCATTGTTTTGTCATTTACCTTGCTTTTGACAAAATGGTACCGCACATCTATGTGCTTCAGTCGTTTGTTATCTGCCACTCTGATAGCAAATTGGTTGTCTTCACATATTGTCACAGGACAAGAATCTCCTTGCTCCAGACACAGGTCCCAAAGTACCTTTTTAAGCCAATATGCTTTTGTAACAGCTGCACTTAATGCAATGTACTCGGCTTCTGTCGACGACAGGGCCACTGCTCCCTGTTTTTTGATGACCATGAGATGGTTGAATTTCCCAGTTTAAATATGTATCCTGAAGTGGAGTTCCGATTCTCTGGGTCTCCAGCTCAATCTGTGTCTACATAGCCCCGTAGTTGGTGTGTGCCCTTTGTATAAACAAGGCCCATATGGATGGTTATCTTGATATAATGTAGTGTCCTTTTTAATGCAATCCACAGTTCCTCACTGGCATTGCCTTGAAATCTACATGGTACACCATTGACCAACAGTAGGCATACAATACCCAGGCCAAAAATATTAGATGACTGTGACCTTGGCCTCATATGCATCAGTGAGCTTGATTGCCCTGTAACATATGAAGAACATAGACTGATGAGTTAACGGCTTCGGTCCAAAAATGTTTCTCCATATTATTTGCTGCTATCATTGTCCTTACGGCCTCAAAATGTGTGCGCATTTCACGTTCAATTTTTCCAGACTGCTCTGGGTAGTAGGGTAGACTTTTCTCATGAATAACATCTAGCTAATGGGTCCACACTGGTCGGCATGAATAGTTTCTCCAACTTTGAGAGATCCAGTCTCGGGATGTTTAAAACTTTTTCTGGTTTGTTTACCTAATATGTATGGTTCACAAGTGATTTCTTGGCTTCCATTGACTCTAATCCCTGATTAGATCAATATGTACTTAACTTATTTCACATTTTGGTGTGGCATCCTATCATGCCATAAATACGAATCAGATCTGTCCTCTGCAAAACGTGCCACAGGCTCTTCAGTTTCAATCTTCATTTTGTAATTTTCCACATCGCCCTGCCAGTGAAAAGTTTCACCTTTTTGGTTAAGGAATGGGGAGATCTTGTTATCTGCAATCATGGTATAGCTCTTATAGAGGACCGAAACAACCGAGAAGAGATTGATTTTCATCTGTGGCACATATAACACATTTTGCAGTAGTATCTTGATGTGTTCGTTGTTTACATGGGATACCAACCTAACCTCACCTACACATTCAGCTTTTAACACCTTACCATCATCAACTTTAACAATCCTGCCTCCTTCCAATGGCTTTATTCCCCTGTCTGCGCACGCCAAAACCGAAAGTCCCTCAGGTGAAAACAGGAATGCAAGAGTTATACAAAACAAAGAATGGCAGCAGAAACAAGATAAAAGATATGTAACAGCTTTTGTGTGGCAGGGTTTGCCACATTCAAAACATCTTTTGATACTGTATGTACGGGAGGTATTTCTTGCTACAAGTGCTGTAGATTTCATGCCACATTCCGAACATCTTTTAACACTGCAGGCACTCCTTGCTGCAAATGCTGTTGACTCTCCTTCTTATAAGAATTGTGTTCTCTCTTCCTCAACCAGTAGTGTTGCTGTCAAATTATTTAATGTTTGTTTTTCTTCAGGAACTGATTCCCAGGCACTTACAAACGGACCAAAACTTGATGGCAATGCCATTAGCACTTTGGTTATGATCATTTTCTCAGACACAGTTTCTCCTACCTGTTTTAGACAATTTGCTATCTCTTCAATCTTGGACAAGAAAAGAATCTTGACATACCTTCGTTTGTGAAAAGTGTACATTGAAGAATTTTTGTTGCAGAAGATGTACACTCGCTTCAGACTTCCGTTCAAACACCGATAGCAACTTGTTCCATATGCCTGCAGCATTATCACATGTCAATAGTATGACATTGGTCCTTCTTCTAGTCTGGAAACAGTTATGTATTGTGCTAAAAAGTCCTTTCGGTTACATTCCTTCAACAACTTTTTATATTATTTAACTCCAGGCTCTAGTTTGACATCATCACCGGAAATTACATCAATCTCTCCTTTCGTTCTCAAGGCGACCTATGACTGGAACTTCCATGTGTTCCAGTTATTTTCAGAACTTAGCTTTGTAATGTTCACATTTGCTTCCATTGTGGTAATAATTTTGTGCAGTAGGTTACGCAGCCAGAATCTTTGTTACAGCTTGTGCAACAAACACTTGACAAGTGCTCAACAGCCCACACGTGCATCGCGACCATTCGTTAACACACACCAGCGACACAAGCAGTATTCACGACAACGGCCCACAGCATTCGGAAGGCACTCTGCATGCGCACGGTACTGACGGGACCGACTGAGCTCTCAAGTTAATGTGGTCACACCAGCTAAGCAAGGAACATTGGTCGTTAAAACAAGATTTATGCTGTCGCTGATCACGACATGCGCAAATGCCGGAACGAATGTCGCCTGAAACAGACAGTGCGGGAGTTACTAGGGCAAAGTAATAATGGAGAGGCAGTCTCCATATTTTTAGGGAATTATTGAGCACCCACAATTAGGGCAAACAAATTTATTAGGTAAAGTGCTTCATAATTGTTCCAACGACGCTGGACCGCTGGGAGCGGCCCAGACAGACAACCTGACAACCACAAAGACTGCGCAACGTGTCGACAACTTTTTATACTTAAAATAAGAATAGTGATTAATGTGTTATATCCAAGTGTTCTATGTGTGTTAGAATAATAAACAGTGCCAGCTCGGACTTAGAGAGACAGCTTAACAAACCAACCAGAGCAGAAGGCACAATTAAATTAATTTCCCTAATTAAGTTTATTTATGCCAATTCAGCAAACCCAATTATGTTATCATCTCCAAGGGCTCATATGTGTCTCATGTAAATTTTAGTGTCTTTGTATGTACACAGCTTCAACACAACACACTTAAAGCGGCCATGTGAATAGTTTTGGCGGGCACTCTCAGCTACTAGCGGGAGCGGGCGCCATTGCTCGGCAGTCTTGTCTCGGGCGTGTAGGAGGTAGGCCATGTTTACGCGGCTCCTGGACCATCACCGTATCTTGTCGTATCATGCAGCTGCAATAGTGATTGATCTAGTTTTTCAGGAACCTTATTAACGCAACACTAATATAATCGTCTAGGAGTAGAACCACCTCCATCACTGCAAGCTCTTGCGCCCAGAGGTTTATCTTCCAACGTAACTTCACCATCGCGAAACCAGTGTCCGTGTTTACCGAGTTAGCCACCCACCAGCTATAGACGTGGGGACCGCTTAAGGCACGTACGTACAATATACAGTGTGCCAATAATAACGCAATAAATCAGTGGTGAAATCTATTCATGCGAGTAAGTTATTTGGCCACTGCCACTTCATGGTCCTTCGGGAGCTAGTCCTACCAACCAGCCGCTTTTCAGCCTCACAACAGCATACATCTCGTCGTGGTGGATACAGAGGGGACTCGCCACACGGGCGGTAGACCTACGACCGTCACCAGCAGCAGCCGGCACCCTCCAGGGCATAAGTAAGACGCCCCCACCCCCTTTACCATCACCACTAACACATCACACTAACTCTAATACTTACATTTTGTGTTCTGGGCCCATAACCTGCTGAAAAAATAATTTCTGAATGTATAACTAACACTTTCTTTTATTACATTACTAAGCAACAAGTCTTAAATGTGACAGCCTCACTACACTTGTATTAACCTTAAACCGCCATCTTACAACAACAATAGTTTTTTTTAAACAATCGAAACATAAACAAAACACACATTACATTACATAACGTTAGTAAATAATACAGACTCAACAAAGATCACTTTCTACAAAGCATGTGGCTGCGTTTATTGACCTTCAACACTGTAATAAATTCATGAATACATTTCAATTAATTATATTAAACAAACTACCCATAGAGCAATGTGCTTCTGTAGATGGAACAGCACTTATATCGACTAAAGCTGGAACTAAATAACGTGTCTCCTGTTTTTCTTATGACTTTCCAATATTGTCATTATACATTATTTGCTGCCGCAGTGCCAAGGCTCGACAGTCTCTCTCAAGTGGGTTCACAGACCGGTCGCATGCCATGCAGCTCAGCGGACTGCAAACTTTTGTCATTGTTTGATTTACCATAGTAATCTACAGATTTTCCTATGGGGGCAATAGTGCTTTCCCCCCCCCCCCCCAATATGTCCACAATTTTTAATGGCAGTTGTAATACGAACCTGCACGAATTTGCCGCCCATTCAGACTGCCGCCCGGAGCATATACCATCTTTTCTCCCCCCCCCCTTTTTTCATTAGATCCTGCCCTGACCATAAATATTAGTTTTTCTGGAACCTTTTTTCCTCTCGTCGCCTGCCAGATATGCCATCCTCCAGTGAGACTCTCGCCCGACATTATTCGAACTACATGTAAATTACAGCACACCTCAGAGATGTTTTCATACAGCAATTCAGCCAGTGAGGGTCTCACAGCCGCCTCCCTGCTTCATTTGAGTACGACCACATCGCGGTGAATATGTGATTTTTATGAACTTGATACTACATATATTTGTCAATATAAATTTACATGTTAAAGTTGTAGAAATTTTTGAAAAACTTTTATGTAACTATCTATAGTCCTAATATTAAACTCATAAATAATCTTCCATCCTTTTTTACTAAATATACACAAAACACGCACAATTCACTATTTTAAAAAGCAACTACAGCTGTACCTACTAAATAAAGAATTTTATTCGGTGGATGAATTTTTTAACCCCACCTCAAAATAAAAACTTATTTCATCACATACGGATGCTGAATTGCACTGTTGTAGTTAAATTTCATAATTATTTGTATTGTTGCTATTTGTTAGTTTCTATTTTTGACATAGTCAAATTTCATAGTTATTTAAATTGTTGCTATTTGTTAGTATCTATTTTCTTAGGTTCCTGTGATGTAACTTAATCGTCTTCAATATATTTCAACTTCAAGTTCTTTGACTGTCTGGCATTGTAATTGTAATATACAAGATCTTTGACTGTCAGGCAGTGTATGATTGTAATATTATTGTATTAGCTACAACCTTATATTGTGTTTATCTACCAATTGAATGTTGTAAACTTCTGTAAATTTCCTACTTTGAGAAACATGTACAAACTCCCAATTTGACAAATCCGAACACATTTTGTGTAAAAAAGGATGCTAATAAATCAAAACAAATAACGTTTTTGTTAAACTTATAGTAATTTTTCTGTCTAAATTAATTTTAAAGAAAATGTACTTTTAAAAAAATGTTAATATATTGTCGTGTCAAATGTTAGAGATGTTGGTTTATCGCGGGAAAGCTTGACTGCTGGATTTCAACACACATTTAACTTACCAGAAGATTACGGGTTTTAGCTCGTACTAGTGTTACCCTATTTGATTGAGCCAATAGAATCCCGGCATTGTAATATTTTTATGCTTGTTATTGGTCTGCAATATATAGCTCGTTGGTCTGAAGACAGCTTCGTTGTGTCTTTTATGTTGCAAGAAACTACAGCGTTTGCATTTTCAAGTGTATGTTGGTACCACGGCAGTAGAAGAACAGGTCTGGACACTCGCATGGAAACTTGACCCCCTTGTTGTTTGGCTGTAGTTCACCAAGTTACCGAGAATATTGTGTTTTATTGGCGCTGATGTTACGGCGGTCGGACTAAACTCCGCCCACTTCCTTTCCGCTAAGATAAACAATTTATCAAAACGTATTTTTTTTTATCAATTTATGAAATACTGTCTTCGCTCACAAATTTAAGAAAAGGCTCCAGCAATCTTTATTTACTTTATAAATTTAACAATGGAAAAAAAGTGGATGGAGTTTGAGTCCGACAGCCTGGAAAACAGCGCCAAAAAGTACGACATTCTAGGTAACTTGACGAACTACAGCCAAACAACAAGGGGGTCAGGAAAAATATATCTAAGACCGTGGTCCATACCTTTTCTTCTACGACTGTGGTTAGCACATAATATTTTCGTGATCATCATCTCTATACTCTATCCATTCTAAGGTTGCAGCTTTCATTCATGACAATGAAAATACAATTTTTGCACAGCATAAATTTCATTTGAAATATTGAAAAAATACAAGGTAACTACTGTGTTACGGCACAATAACATTGTGAGGAGTTAATATATAATTAAATTGATTTGATTTATTTTGTTATAAAATTTTATTTCTGCTGCAACCTTAAATTGCCACGGTAGCAGTTTTTACAATCATGCGACACTGCGACAGCGACAGTGCGACAAACGCAACTAACCAATCAGATGAGAGCAAGCAGACGACGACGATGCGACGGGCTGCGATAGAACTCGTCCTATCGCAGCTGCGAAAATGGCGTGCGACAAGGAAGAAGAAGAATGAAACATCGATGTTTGTAAACAGAAATATTTGTCAACAGTAAGAATAAGAATAAAAGTTTCGGATACAAAACAGGCTGCGTTGTTTTGTTATTGTTTTTGCGATTGACGAAATGGCAAGTTGTGTAGAAGAAAGGTTAATAGAAGAAGTGCGGAAGAGAGAATTTATTTACAACCCGCGGCATAATTTATACTCTAATCAATTAGAGAAAAACAAAGCTTGTCTTGGCTAAAATAGGCGAAGATTTAGCTATGCATACAAAACTTTATGCAGTTAGTTAAGCTAAAATTAAAACAGTTAAGGCCAAACCCAAGTACTTACCTCAGTGTCAAAGATAGACGCTCTGAAGGACTTAAAGGTGGTCGTCTGGACTAGGTTTGTTCGCGTGGTCTGCCAGTCTGCCAGTTTTGTGCCAGTTCTGCTAGTTTTCTGCCAGAAGGCGTTCGTTTTACCGGAAGTATTTTTTTGGTATGCTGTTCGGGTGGGACTAGCAGATGCCAGTTTTGCCAGAAATGACTGCCATTTCTGCCCATGCTCGGCGAGTAAGGGCAGAACTGGCAGCAATAAAA
>PNEQ01080512.1:0-32414 GCA_003012365.1 Medauroidea extradentata
AAACATGTAGATGGACAAAAGAAAGCTCGCTGTTTCCAATGCAGCCAAGCACGCGCCTTTGTAACTAGAAGTAACTATGTGTAGAAATTTAATATTATAATATTTCTGTTGATTAGTCTAAACAGTGAGATACCGACTGTCAACATTCCCACTAGCAAGAAGCAGAAATAGATACTCCTCCGTTGGTATTACACGAATTTATTAATTTTTTAGTGTGTTCAGCTTTCTACATATATGCGTTGGCACCTTGGACCCTAGCCGAAGATACACGAACGTGCCCGAAGTATGCGCTACGAGAGAGAGGGAATGCTATCTCTCTCTCTGTCTGCGCTTCTTTACGAAGTTTTTCCGTTATTTAAAATTATTGATGCCTCTTCGTTCATTTAAGTAGCGTTCTTCATTAAATTCTTTGTAAATTTACTGTTTTTTTCAAACAGTGTACAATCGTACAATAGGGCACGAAATTGTATGTTGTACAGGAGAATCGAACAAGTTGGCAGCTATGCAATAGTATGTTCTACAAAGTAACTTCTATATAATGCAGATTTCTGTACATCAGCTCTTTAATATATGCACTGCAGTCCATGTTCCCCCCAAAAATGTTTGTACATGATTTGTAAATAAAATGTAGACAATTTTGCAGTCAAGCTCATCAAAATGTATGCAATATTGTAGAATTTTCAAAAAATAGAATATGCTTTAAAAACTATTGCTATTAATACTTAGCAAACATATTGTGTTTGAAGTTGGTATGCATGTATCTTTAGTTCCATTTCATCTTGATATTATTACATTGCTAAACAAACATTCAGGGAACTATAAATACAGAATTCGGCAATAACTCCTTAAATGAAAAACATTGGACATTTTATTTTAAAAATGGAATTTGGTTTTTGTCTGTTCTCATTTTAAAAAGGTGAGGTACAGTTCACAGTTAGTTTTACTATAAGTTATAGGCCTACAGGTTGCTAGCAAAACCTGTAAAAAAAATTCCCTGATTTTTCCAGGTCAGCTGCTCTTATTTCCCTGACCAACAAAATATCAATACAATTAACCAGGCTGTATAATGACGACAAAAACTTTTTTTGGATAAATATTAACAATCGCTACTCATCGTGTACCAGCCAAACTATTGATTTTAGACATGTAGTATACTTATGCGAACCGTTGTTAAGGACATTATAAATTGTGCTACGTAAAAAAACTTTCTTCTTAGGTTAAGTTAGGTTCTTAGGTCAGTTAAAAAAATTTTTATGTAGGATTACTTATAATGTCTCTAAAAACCTTGCGTAGTTTAGGTTAGTGAACCAAATTTAATGTTTGTAACCTAATTCAACTTAAACTAACATAACCTAACCCAAATTAAACCAACCTAATCTAACCAAAAAGTTACATCGGACTACTTATAATGTCTGTAGAAACATTTTTCATAATAAACAATACGTCTAAAATCAATAGTTTGGCCAGTAAACGATGAGTAGTGATACTTAATATTTACCTTTTTTTGAGAAGCTGAACACTACTAATCAACATAACTTCACCTTGCAGAAATTCTGTAATATCTTCATTATTTACAAAGCAACAAAGTCCTAGGAATATTCAAATACAACAATTTTCACTTATGTCAATTCACTTTCCGCTTTTAAAATGCTGTTGTGAAGTTATGGAGAGAAAAGCTCTCGAGACCAGAATTAAAAGCATTTAATGAGTTGTCTAAAAACAGACCTGTAATACCTGGTCACTACACCATCACTCTTTGAATCCCAAAAACATACTGCAATGTGCACTTGATGTTTTGAGAAACTTTGTTCAATGATTCGTCGAAACAAACTACAACTTTCTTTCCCTCTAGCAATTAACTCATTTCATTCACGAAATATGACGCAAGACCAAATGTGATGTAAAAACCTATCTTATCTCGCTGTAACTGAAGTTTCTTTGCTGTGACACTAATCTGGAAACATTATTGCTTCACATAGTACAGATCTGAAAAAAGCATCTAGGCCTACCTTCACAGTTTAAACGCCCAGCCTACTTAGGGTTTCCTGACTTCAACGTGGCTCATAACGTAACGCCGGTCCATATCGCTTAAAGAAAAATTAACATTGCACAAATTGCACATTGCAGAGTTATCACCAGGATCTTCCCGATTCATTTAATAGTAGTAGGATCAGTTAGCCAATACAGTCATTTTCTTCCTGTCAAGACTGATTTCCTACAATTAATTAAGATTGTGGAAATAACACTTACTGAACACACATTTCCAGATATTTTTAATGCACGTAATCATTTTCATAAACATACAAGAGATCACGTTACACTGTAACTTTTTAACACACCTTTGTCACCACACGAGCCAAAAAGCTCAGGCGTGTTCCTCCATTATGTGGTATGGTAGATAAAATACATTTTAAATGTAAATCCACTGACTTCAGATATGATCAGAAGATGTTAATACTTGCACAAACCATAGAAAAAAATATTCGCACCACGCCAAGTAAACAAACAGCAGACAACTATTAACAAACGTATGAGCAAGCCGTATGGTAGGAACAAAAGCGAACTGAGAATCCTATGATTCCAAGTCCATGCCTTCAATTTCTACTACGAACTCTTGGGGGAAAATAACACAACTGTTTGAAACCCACATTATTAACTAAAAATTCATTAAAATTTACTGCATTTCGCAAACAGTACGTAAGAAACATCACGAGAGAGTAATTTTTTACCACTGTGAAACTTGAAAACATCACACAACATTGGTCTGGCAACACTGGCAGGAACCACTGAAAATTCTATTACAAAACGCCAAAAAAATTGTATTTGAGACGAAAAACTGGTACCACGCGTCAAATTCACTGTTTCACACAACTACAATATCGGCACTAAAAGATATTATGGAACTAGAAAATTGGTACATGTACCAAGAAAATGGTACGTTTTGTTAGCGGAAATGTTAGTTTACCCAATTTTGAAATTCCAGGTCTTTTTAAAAAATTCCCTGACTTTTCCCTGACTTCTCCAGACGTCTTAAATTTCCTGACTTTTCCCAGTTTTCCCGGTCGCTCACCACCCTGGCTTACTGCAAGTTCAATTACAACTATGACACACACACAAAAATGTGTCCCTTTGCTTCACGTCACTGAAAAACAAAATTGCCACTGGTACTATAAAACCACATGCACAATACATTTCAGCCTATGCTCGAACAATAACGATAGTGTTCGGACAAGATGTTTAATAATAAGTACAGTAATTCAAAATACAAAGTTCGGCAGCTCTCTCTATATATATAAACAGTCTGTAGAATTTCTATAAATTTATACATTTTATTATTGTACGAGTAAATGTTCTATTCTGATACTCAGTGTTTGATATAATTAAGATATTTTTTACCATACAATGTACAACCAACTTTGAATACAATGTGATAAGGTGAAATTGTCCATCACTCTCTCTAGATGAAATTTAACATTTGAACACGTTTTATGTTTGCGTGTGAGGTTAGTACGAACTGACAAAGATTGATAAAGTTATTTAATGATATAAAATGCAAATATGTGGAACTACAACTAGTGATCCAGTACCACTCATACAAGAGTGAGGCAACCATTCTTAACATAGAATTAAGAGCAGTAATTTTTTTTTATTTCAAAAATATATTTTAAAAATACTCATTTTATCACAGACCACTTACAAAAGTTGATGGTGTTATAGCGAAATCTTTGGTACAAACAACAGTGTCTGCAACTGTAATGTCGCACACTAAGTGGGTGCTCTCCACTCCATTGAGATAACACAGACAAGCTCAACCTATAATTAAATTTTGAATAAATTGCACTACGTCTAAAGGTACACAAAAACAGCCGGTGTATGTGTATCCTACACTGAGAGAAAGAAATTGTTCACATAACAAAATATGTTTGTTTGAGGAATATGTGTTTTACTGAAACATGCGATGTTTCACTTAAAAACGCCTTTTTTACAAAAAATCATACAAATTTTTTTTTTACTGTAACCAGGTAATATGGTTGAACATATTTGTTTCAGTTAAACAATGTTTTGTTGGCATAACCAAGTCGCAGTTAGTTGTCTCAGTCTATATTTGTGGCAATAAACTGAATTTTCACTTGAAACATTCGTTGTTGTTTCCCTCAAACAAATGTAGTTTGGTTAGCGCAAACATTTGTGATCAAACATGTCATTCGGTTCTACCAAATATATACTTGTTTCGCCGTATACATACTTAACATTTGTTTGCGTGAAAGATGTAATATCATTGTTTTGTTAAAAATACAGTTGTTTGTATAACGTGATCAAGATGTTGGACACGCTGGCAACTTATTCGTTTTGGTTAGTTATGTTTTTGTTTCATTCAATATATAATTAAGTTAAAATGTGGTTATTAATAATAAACAATGTAACAAATGCAACCCGTTAATATTCTATCGGATTAATAAACACATACCCAATTTTGTTAACTTTCCCTAATATATCATCATAACCCAACCATTGTTCAACAGTTCTGCAGGTCTAGTGGTTAAGGTAATAGACTTCTAATTTTAGGTTTTTCAGGTTCAAATCCCACCTTTGCCAAGAAATTTAACTTCGTATAAAAACATGCAGTACATGATTAGAAACGTGAATAGTATCTCCAAAATAGGAAATTCGGCGAAAAATTAACTTATTTTCTATTTTAAACAACCGGACAATGGCAGGATTGTTACCTAAAACATTCTTATTGTTTCACTCAAACAAATACAGCTTGGTAAACACAAACATATTTCACCAAACATATTATTTAGTTCTACCAAATGTATATTTGTTCTGCCATATATGAACGTACCATTTGTTTGAGGGAAACCAATTATATTTTATAGTACCATTTCTTTTTCTCAGTGTACGAGTGCACAATAAACACCCAGTTTTCTTTGAAACATTTTTGTAAAAAATTTGAAACATTCCTGTGCATTTTGTATTGCAAATAGTTTTCAATGTTCGTTTCACTAACCATGAATGCATGATGTTTTTACTCTACCACCCTGTAATATGCACAATGGATCAGTGTTTGTATCTTTGACTGCCTGCGCATGTGCATCCCAAAATGACATTACCTCTAATGGGAATTTTAACAAATGAGAAGTGCACAGATCTCACAGGCGTAGGCCTACTCCAATTTATCACTGAAACAATTACTTCTTTCACTTAAGTTACAGCACTGGGTGGCTTCACAGTGCAAGAATGGAAATTCTCTCAATCTCCGATATAAAACAAAAAAAAAATATTTAATTTTTTTTACAAAAAAGAGAACAATTTAGCAATTTATTCAATGTATTTCCCAGTAAGGATAAAGATTTCAAGTCCTTTCCAATAGTTTCGTGTTTACGTCAAATTTTAAAAGGTGATACAAAACTCTTTTATTAAAAATGAGAACTAACAAAACTTGGAAAAATTTGCAACTGCATCAAACTTATGTGTTCCAAACGATAAAGGAATGTGCAAAATCATGAACACACAAAATTATTGGATGTAAACAAGACAGTTTACTCACACATACTGTTTTGCATGTGTACGCCTAGCACAAAGAGAAAGAATATTTTTCACTAACTCAACAGACATGTTTGAAATTTAGGCATTATCAGCCGTCGGACATAGGCCTAAGTGTTTCCTAAAGCATTTTTGACTAGATGTGACCTTTATATGAACAAAGTTTTTAGCATGCTGTAAGTATTCTACACAGTTTTGTCAGTATCACACTGCACTGAAACATCTGACAACATTTAGGTTTCTGTAGGTGTCTTGAAGCCAATTTGTGAAAATTAATAAATAGCAATCCTACACAATGGTTTTAGCCACCGTTTTAAACAGAATTTTGTGCAGTAATATTTACAAGGAGGAAACAACTCAAAACAGTTTCATTTAAAAGAGTGAATTTCAATGAAATAAAAGATGGCAGCAAGAAGAGAATCATGTTACACTCACTATTTAAGGGCGCTGCCTGCCTTGAAGCTCTTGCGAGTGCAAGGATACTGATTTACAAGATAAAATACCTATATTAGGTAGGTGGGGTTTGGTAACCTTTCAAGATATCTGTTTTGGACAAAACCATTTTCTGCACTGAAAATAGGAAAATATTGCAATAGGAATGAAAACGTGGAAATACACTTATGAGTAGATGCTTTATAAAGTTTTTGGGCATGAAAATATTTAAATATTTGATCACAGTTTTAAGGACATTTAAAAACTAACTAGGTAAAAGCTTTTACAGCAATGTGGACAACACAGAGAATAACAAAAAAGAAAGTGGTGGCATACATAAAGAGGGCGTGGTACATAAATCAATGCTAAAAGCATTTTGGTTTCTGTAGGTTTCTTGAAGCCAATTTGCGAAAATTAAACAATAGCAATCCTACACAATAGTTTTAGCCAACGTTTTAAACAAAACTGTTTCCAGTGTTACAAACTTCTGAGGCACAATCTCTAATGCCGGAACCTCGTGCATTTAACTGCGGCGCAAGAGATCACGCGTAACAAATTAGTAATTCTGGATAAATATTTACTCATGAAGTTTGCAACTACCATTACCTAGGATTGTCATTAAGTATTTTATCCATATTGGCCTCGAAAGAAACGTAGAAATCAATTTATGTTTTCAGGATTTAGTTATCTACCTCGCACTCTTAAGATTTGACACCCTACCTAATGCAATTGAACTTGTTAATCACTATCCTTGCTTCCTCCAGAGCTATTGTGTCTATTGCCTCTCTAAGCTTTGTATGCTAATGTGAGTCGTATATCACACTAAACTTTCATGTCAATTACAATAATGAAACTGTGACACAATACAATAACAATACCTTTAGGTGAGAAGTGAGAATTGGCATCACATTCCCATTATTCCTCACAGTGAACTAGCAATTCACAGTGTGGCCATTGCAGTGGCATCTCCCGCTTCCAGTAGTGGTTTGTACGCTCTCATCTTACGGTGTTTCTCAGCTTTATGAACAACTTGCCCTGAAACAATTCTGAACAAGCTTAATTAAATAATCAATAGGGACTAATATTTATTTTTAAATGGATAAGTTACAACATAAAAGGGGTTGCCTATAAAGATAATAAATGCCTTCAAACCTACCAAACATGCTATAATAAGTTAACTGAAGGAAGTCACCTAACATAAATTATAATAAAAAATTGTTCACACAACCTGGCATCTTGAAATTATTGTAGACCTAAACACACACAGACCTGCAACTTCGAAGGCTTCCTTTCAGTAAGACATTATAACTTTCCATTAAAATATCGCTGCATTTTAGGTGTTGGTATATGTACCGGCTATCAAGTTATATTTAATGTCTACAATTATATACTATATTACTGTCTTTATTTTAGTACTATATTTCAAACTCTTTGCCAACTACAAATTTAACACAATCAAAAGAGCACAGTGAAACAGAATGATTCAGGAATACCATGTACAACCTTATTACCAAGAGGTACTAGAGCTTGAGATTTGCATTTTATTTTAAACGTAATGGTGAACACAAATTTATTATGATGCAATAATGCTTTAATATAACGTGTATTAATCCTTATTCTGTTATTTCTTTGTCAACACGAAAGAACAAAAAAAAAAATGAATTGTTGTTATCAAATAATAAAATTTTTAACAAATAGCCTAGGGGCCTATAATAAATGTCTTGTTTGAAGTCTTGGTTATACGACCACATGGATATTTCTAACAGAATAATTAAATGATTATAAAAACTTGAACAGTTTCTCAATGCACCTTAACCATATATTTAGCTAAACAATGAGTTAGGTAAATGTAGTAACCCTGCAATGATGTATTGAGTTGTAATTAGCTGAGTTGATAAATTAGATGTTTTATTTTCACGTACTGGTTACAAAGAAATGATAGAAATAAACGACAGTAAGCAAAGGAAATTTGGTTATATTTTATCGTGAATAATTTAGCTTACACACAACCAATTTGTGACTGTTCTGTTTGCATGTAATTTAAATTACGTGAGCATAAGTCCACGAATAAAATCAAATAATTGCAACATTCTGTTTAACACTAATTTTTTACTGGCACTCTATTACAATATTTAAGGAACTGGAAATAAATAATTGTTGTCGCTGGGAAATTGCAAACACGAAATCCTTGCTTCTTACAAACTGAATTGGAAATTCTTTCCGTGAGAAATATTCCTGACTAAATGAAACAAAAATGTAGGCTAATTAATCACTGTTACATGAAGGAAGGAGGAAATGTAAAAGGAACTGGAAATTGACTGGTATTTGCTCAAAATTAATAACCCTTTAACTGTGGCACGATAGAGCATGTCAACGTTATAAGTTACCTATATTGAAAAAAGACTTTGTTTAGATGTGTGAATAAACATTAAGTGATTTTTTTTATAAACTTACTGGTATATAAAAATTAACATGCAGCTATGAAATCGTCTTCGGAAGTAATGTTAGACACTTGATAGAACAAGACTAGTCATATGAAACTAATACGGCACATGTTATGTATACGCAATACACACTGGTAAACTATTGTTGCTCACACACTACAAAGAGGACAAGTTCATATATTAAACTCAATTCTAATAACTCAACTCAACCACAAAATACACATTGCGTTGTTAATTTGTGTGCATTTAAGAAGTCTTTTGAACACACTTCAGTTTGGTAAGTGTCATAATGAAAAACAGTAAAATGTTCACGAACATAATTTGTGAGCAATGCTGCAAGCTCACACTATTTTCATGTGACTAGTTTCCAAAATAGGACTACAAATTATATGTATTATATATAATTTTTCTAAGAAACTTGGTTAGGCATGTGTATTACATGAGGTACATTCCACTTAGATTTTCCTGTATATGCTACCACACAGTAGTTTTTGTCCAGGGGCACATAGCCAGCTTTTCTGTGTAACAATTCACACCAACCAGCATTTAATTTCTGGTATGCAAATTGGATTTTGCATTGCTAATTGTAATGTTGCTGAACAACTGTTTCTCACTACACGAAACAAGGGTAAATTCATTATGAGTCCCGGAATCACAGCTGAGAATGAATAGAAAAAATGTGGAACAAAGAAAACAGATAATATTAGCTAATTTAATTAATTATTGATGTTTTGTATTTCCTTGAAAATTCACACAATATGCCTGGCGGATATGTGTTTTTCGCCCGTAAATATATAAATAATATGATGTCCCAATAGCATGCGACGCACATGCTAGTCGTAGTAACGTCATAAGTTAGGAAGTGTTTGATACTTTGTTACTGTAGCATACATGAAGTTTAGAAAGAAAAATTCAGACACGCCAGAGACTCAGAGCTGGCGCGCAGGCAGTAGGAATACTTCAAAGAATTTCATCATACTCTGATACCAACGTAAAGTGTGGGTAGTGATTGTGATATTCTCACCATCAAAGAATACTTTCATTCCTCACAGATAAGAAAACATCAAATAATGCTAAAATATATTTAAAATTGTTATTTTATTTAGTTTGATGACATATAAGTTCATGTACTTTTGGCTGTTCTATTGCTTGAGTAATTCATGAATTTTCACACTAAATTACTATGATTTTAGCTTATATTTCAATATATTTACACTGAGTGTGAAAAAATTATTTATTTAATTTATAATAAACACTGTAATTAATACTATGAATATACTGTATTGGTAGAGTTTAGGAGAGGTTTGGTAGGTGACAAGATGAAGCCGTTATAGCTTGCCACCGAGCAGTTGCACAATTACATGTGTAAGTGTTATTAAATCTGTAGGTTCTTGAAAGAGCTTAGTTGTTTTTGTTTACAAAAGATAATATTCTTCACTAAGGATTGCGAAAGAAGTAATTTAACTCTGTTTAAATGAATTACGTAACGTTTTACACGTAAAAGGTATTAAATTACAAAGGCAATTCATAATTGTCTATCAACTTGGCTTGTTGATTCGACAAATGTGAACAACATTTAACTTACCAGGTTACACCTACTCAATTAATTGTATAAATTTACAGTTTTCATTCTTAAAAATTTGTTTACTTTTAAGTTATACATTTGTTTTCATTGTGAAAACTAAGAAGTAATTAATTAAATATTTTAAAACCTACCAGCTGAGAGTTCTGCTTGATAGTCAATATTGCTAGCTAATGAAACTCATAGGCTTGAGTAATGAAATGTATTGAGCTTACTCAAACAATGTTGCACATAACTAGTATGCACAAAATTTATAATTAGGTAGATAATTCTTCTAACTTTCAACCCCCCCTCCCCCAAACCCACCAACTCCTCCGAAAATAAATTCTACTCCCTCACCGACCTCCTAAGCATAGACTGCCTACCCCGCTCTGTTATCACCTGAATCTTCTCACTATTATTGCATCTTCCTCTATATTCTGCTTTAGTTAACAACCAGCCTAACTTACCCCAGCCTCCCTCTGCATTGTATGTCCTGACCAACCTTTCGACCCTTCTCCTTTTCCTCCATTAGTTCCACCCCAGTTCCTTCAACATCAAAAAGCTTAGTAAATACACAAATGTGTAATTAACTTGGGAGTCAACAAAGCAGGCATTTGACTTTTGTTTATTGCATTATTTGTATATATTCGGAACGACAATAAATGTTATTAATTGATCTATATAGGCCCTATTGTACGTTAAGATTAAAACACTTTGTTCTTGGATCATTGTTGATATTTTTTACTGAAAGAGCATGAAATATGTAACACTACTACCAGTAATATTTTCATTGGTACAGTCGTAGGCCTGGATGTTGAAAAATTGCAAAAACAATTGTAGGCCTAAAGAGGTAATATAATCAAAACTTGGGATGCAATAATAATAACTGATTACAAATTTAAACGTTACTATTTTTTGCGTTATGGGCACAACATGGCAGACAGAATACTAAACTATTTACCTTAGATATTTGTGAAACTGGTAAATTGGTAGCAAATAGTGTTACAAAAAAAAATTTTGTGTCTTTGCCATCTCGTCAAATAAACATCTTTTCACGACAACACGATCATATTTTTACATGGGTGAAATCAATGGGCAACGAAAAAAAATTTTTAAATGGAAAAAATTAGGTAGCCTAATGTCTGTTGTACAAGAGGTTGTTATGAGGAGGCTAAAACTATTTACGTAAATGTAACTGTTAATCGTATTAAATGTTCGATGTAAGATGAGCTTACTAAAACTAGAGTCCACGATGATACAAATTTTATTTATCATGTCTCGCCCATCGTGTTATTGTGAATTCAGAATTACAGAAGTTATATTCAACTGTAAAACCAGTATGATTCAATAAACTAGATTTTTGTTAATATTCGAAACCAAAACAAAATGTATGTTAATAGATGTGGCATCAAATGTGTTAGCCTACAAGTAATGTTAAGTAAGGGTAGCTGGACAGTTTTGGAGAAAGAAAGCAGAAGTAATGTATGTAGAGGTGAAAAAAATAAATAAATTTTTATGTAGCAAAGTAATTGTAATGGTGAACCATAAAGAATTAGATTGACAATGATACCGTAAGACTTACATTTATGATCAGAAATTAATTGTGTAATGGTCAGTTTGGTTGGCACCACTGGATAACAAATATAGTTTTAACGCGTATTGTGTGGTATACGATACATGTGAAAGTTTCAAAGAAGCGTCAATGGTAGCTTCAACTTATATAGTGATAAGCGGATTATTTGGTGTATTACGATTACCATGTAAGAATATGTACGTGTGTGTGATAGGAATACATAAGAATGAAAGATAACAGTAACTGCAACTCCAACAAAATTTAGTTAGATTGGGCGCAGTTGTTGATTCGCGAGACAGTGACCGCAAAATTAGTAAATTCTAGTATTTTTATACCTGAAATAGTGCTACACAAACTAGTAAAGTGTTGATTAGGAATACATGTTCTGCTGTTTGAACTGTTATCATATTGATGTTTATATATAAAAGTATTTTAGTTTTGGACTGTTTAACTGAATAAAAATGTGTGCCAAGTCTGATTTTGGAATAATTATTGTTAAAGCAATTGAATTAGAATGGATAATGGTGGTGTAAGGTAAGTTGTTGCTGTCAAATTTCACGGAAATGATACTGACATTGTGACAGTGAATCTGGTTTTCTTTAATATCACGTATTTTGCAATACCGACATTAATACGTTTTCAGACAAAGTATATATGTAAAAATGTATTATTTGCAACTATAAAATAGAAAAGAGAAGATCGAGATTTTTACTATTCAAAACAAATTGAAAGTTAAAAAAATAAAAACTTATTACACAACAACAAGCAGCGAAACTATGAAATATGGCCCTATGATAGTATCGAATAGATAAATTAAAACCCATTTCACTGTCATTTTACTTTGCGAGACCAAACAATTGTAAATGCAGAACATTAGATGAATTTTCAGGTGAAGTACATTTGAAAATGTATTATTTGAAATTTGTATCGTGAAATAAAAATTGTTGGAAAGGTAATTTATTATTTGATCCCAGTATAATGGCATCAATAGTAAAATAAAACTCATTCTGCTATGTTATACCACAACATGGTAGGCCTATACATAATACATTAAGATTTGGGGAAGTAGGAAGTTTTATGTGTATTTTTTGCAGTGGAATCAGTAAATTAAAAGTGGCAGAAGGATTTATTTTACCATCGGTTACCAATTATTTGGTATCAGAAATAGTCAAATAAAACTCATTCCCTACTTTTTATTCTAATTATACGATACTGTGGCAAAATATTATCTTCTCAAGTGTCCCTACTCAAAAGCCACCACATTCCTGTGGATGTCTAATACTGTGTTGAGAGAGGATTAGGAAATGAAGGGAAGAGTAGCATCACTGATGCCATATTAGTTACTACGTTTTGGTATCGAGTAGTAATAAAATACCAAGAAATGCATAGCGATCTAACAGAGACCAGGATCTCTAAAATATCACAACAAAAAACTATCAAAATAACAAAGTCATTGGTGACAACGTGACTATAAACACACCAGTCAGGATTGAATAAGTGAAGTGAAATATTCTAGTCCTGTCACAATGATGGACAGCAATAAATAATCCAATTTGAAACATTTATTCAACTACTATTGGCCTGAACTGAACAATAATAGTGTTCACCACACTGAGTGGGACCAGTACGTGAAATTGGAGGTGTGGAAACGGGAGAAGGTACAAAGAAGGGCAGTAAGGTGGGTGAAGTATAAATAGAAGATGCACAGAAAGCCTTATGAGGACAAAGGGAACTTTGACCATTGGTGATGTAAGTTAGAGGGAACCAGGATGGAACTCATTGAAGGAAATGAAAATTGTGAAAAAATTGGGTGAACATTAAGATGACAAACAAGGTCCAGAACAGAGCGGGATTGGCACTCTATACATAGGAGGTCTGTGAGGCGAGTTGAGTTTAGGTGAGTTCTGGCCAGTGATTGAGGAAAAGACTGTAGCCTAAGTCTTAGCATGCCACTGGGTAGTTTAGGTTAGGTTGACACATTTTACTGTTAAGTTTTCTATTTTTCGTTACGGTATGTAACATTGGGTTACCTTCAATAAGGTTAGGTAACCTTACCTAACCTAAAAAATGGATAACTCAATTGTAAAATAACCGAACCTAACCAAAACTAACCTAATTCAACGTACACTAACCTAACGTAACCTTAAATATATATCTTATGTCATTTATTCATTTGACTGTATATTATAAATATAACTTGTCCGATATATTTGTGCAAAAATGTATACAAAAAAAGATTCACGGATGCAATGAACTAAACTAAACGAAAAATGTTTAAATTAGAAAACTACAATAGTTTTTTTACGTACGACTACTTCTATAGAAACATTTTTCATCGCTACGCGATGAGTAGTGATTGATATTTACCAGACGCATTTCTCACACAAATAGTTTACAAATATTATTTAAATTAATGCGTGGCTGCAATACTAACAAATTATGTACGAATTTCCCGTAATTCATCACAAAATACACATAGAACTTTCAAACAACTAGGCTACATTAACATTCACGCTTTATTTAGGCCTAATAAAAATTAGAATTTCCAACGTGTTTTAAAACGGGAAACTTAGGTATAGCAAACACATATACGATATATACTTATTAAACCACCGTTATTCTACAGCATTTCAGAGTGTACCCCTCTCACTAAAACGAAGTAAAACTAAATGCGAAGTACCTAACCTAACGTCACGTGGTTAGTAATTACGTCGAATACAAGATATTTAAGTAAATAAGTCACTTACCTTTCATTATCCTCTTCTAAAACAGAATGTACTTATTTTTCAACAGGTACAAATACAGCTAACAAATTTGAAATTAGTAAGCGTATCCATCTTCAAAACGGAAATAAAAATATTTATTTTGGCCGACTGCAGAGTTCATCGGTTTTCGCTGCTTCTTTGTTGCGCTCAGAGTAGCCAACATTATAAAAAACAGTTCCCGATAGTATGAAAACATTCCTCAATTTATTTATTTTATTTATTTTCATTGCATTCCATGGATCCTCAGTGAGACTAGCGCCTAGATCCAGGACCTCTAAGCACAGTGGCGCATGCGCAGTAACACCTTCTCCTTCACTCGTCCCTTCTCTTTCCAACCCACCATGCTCTCTCACTCTCCAGCCTTCCCCTCCCTTCGCCATCCATACTCCCCTTACACGCATTCACACTGTACGGACCTTAGAGTAACTATAGGGTAGAGGGAGTATCCTCTATACAGCTGCGTACTAAATTGTGTGTTCAACATGTGTCACGTGACTTTAGTGAAATATGCGCGGGAGATTAGAAATAACATTGAGATAAAATATAATAATTGCTTAGTAATCACAGCCATGTTGGGTTATTTTGGTACCATATGAACATACGAACTAAGGAGAGTATACAACCATATTATCGCATAGTACAATTGCGTAGAAATTTCAGAACGACAAATGTAAACAAAGTCTGCCACGTTACTGTTTTCCTTAACCCAGCTGTTTTTAGTAAAAAGTAAATATTAGCTACGTACTTACTATAAGGTTTTGAACCGAGATCTTGGTGACACCACATGACTAAATATATATTCTGGAAAGTACGCCGTGAGTTTCAAACATCACGACTGCATTTTTACGCCGAGAAAACACAAATAAACGACACCAAACTCTCGAGACCATGTTGGACACACATTTGTGACGTCATGCTCCCTCTACTATATATTACCTCTATGGTACGGACGGAGGCTAGTATGAATTAATTTACGCAAGCGATTCCTTTGCCGCGCGTAACTCGGAGACGAAGTATAACTGAAATTATACTGTGTCTTCTCTCATTCTTTATTTTTTTTACATTAGCCTTCAACGACACAGTGAATGACTATGTAATTTTTCTCAAAGATGATTTTCACGAGCTTGTATATTCTGCTCATCAACGAGCATCAACACGGCTATTGAAATACATATACTCAACAACGTGTACTATATATAGTTTTACCGTAGCACTGTTATGTTCCGGTTACTGTTTGGGAAATGCGAAAGATACTGGGTTCGATTCCCAACCCAGTCTGGGTGTAAATCTGTATTCGTATAAAATAGTCACTGAAATGTGTCTATAGGCCATTCGGAATAAAGTGAGCACTAAAGATTTAACCTTTGAAAAAAATCACTAGCCGTTACTGCATATAAGTCAACATTAACAACAGTTACATTATTGTTTGTATTGTTGGTAGCGAATAACTGCATGTAGTTCCATGAATTTTCTTATTTGAACACAGCATTAGTGAAACAATATCAATTGCAAACGACCTCTCTGTATTTAATATTCTGAAAAATAATTTATTTAAGTTCTTACTGACGTACCTGCTGACTGTACATTTTTATTTAATTTACGGCAGCAGAAAGCGACGCAACCGAGTCGATTGTCGTTGGCAGACGCCGCTAACTCTTTGCACCACAGAGGTAGTTTAAAATTTCACCGACAGATGGCACCATAGTTAGGTTTTCGCCGCTTGGAAGCAAATTGCGTCATTCAGTTTGTTTGTCCGTTACGTCATGAATATCGGTTTCTGATAAACACATATAAAGTATTAGAAGTGACTGTTCATGAATATCATTGATAAATTATGTGAAGTCAATAGTAATGTAAGTTGTTTTGTTTTATGATCGCCAGCCTGAGTATCTGGAAATAGAAACATCATTTTTCCCCTGTTTCACACATTAAGAAAATACGTTATTTATTGTTTCTCTTTACGTGCGTCGTCGTTCATTACAGTATGCTGAACGGAACTTGGATGCTTGAGTTGCGTGTGTCATGTGTGTTTTTAGTGGCGGTTTTAATTTAAAAGTTCGAATATACTGTGCATGCATTTACGAGATTCGTAAAGCGCTGTTAGAGTAGACGCAGATAAACCAGTGTTATAAGACGTTTACTAGCAGGTATTTATAACTAAGATTATTACTGAGTTTAGCACATATTCAACACCCGTGCATTTAATGAGTACATATTGTAGGTAAAATTTATCGGATCAGTGTAACGTAAATGTAAACATTGTACAAGCCTATGCAAATAAAAGCACATGGCAATGTTGATGTTTACATGTAGCGGAAAGATATAAACTGGCAGAAAATAGAAATTAATCAGGTTTTTTTTAGTGCTCACTTTATTCCGAATCACCTATAGAAACATTTGTCACAGAATCAGCTCGGAATACATAACATTTACCTTGCTGCATTAAAAAATGAGGGCGGGAGGTGTTGGGCACAGTGGTGAGGAGGGGGCGGTACCAATGAGCATAATATTTTATAAAAATTTCATAGTTCTTATTTTTTTTTAATCTGTAAAAGGGTGGTTATATAATCGAGCTGCTGATAATTTTCTTAGTATTCAAATCTAAGTCAGATACATTATTTTTGTTTTATTATTGGACATTTTTGCACATTAAATTTTTAAAATGCCGGTAATTTAAAAATAAATATTTCCTACCTGAAAACAACTCTTTAAAGAGCAATAATTATAAATGTGAATATTAAAACTTTTATTTTCGTTCCAATATTGACTAGACTCTGCACATTAAATTTTTAAATGCTCATTTGTTTTACGTCTCTTTCCATACACTCGTTACAAAACAATAGTAAACAAGTTATTTACATGAGTATTTAACTTTTAAAACTGTTCGTATTGCCGGTATAATGTTGAACAGTCATGTCAATGTAACTTTTTAAAATAAAGCTTATTGTTTAAAGAAATTTCTTTCCTAATATTTAAAACAACATACTAATATAAAATTTGAACGTTATTATTAATTATGGTATTTCTTTGTTTTTACTTTGAATAATAATTCCAAATAAATATTATATTGATAATAACTGCAAGAACTCATTTTCCAAACTCTTCAAAAGAATAATAATTTTAAATCTTACATGAATGACCACTGACATTTGTCTGGTAACATTAGTCACAGAATCAACTCGGGGCACATTAAACTTATTGTGCCACATAAAAAAATGAGGGTAGGATGTGTTGGGCACAGTGGCAAGGTGAGGTAGCCAATGTGAATAATAGTGTTTTATAAAACTAATTTTGTATGTACGTATGGATGTACATAGGGCCTACGTATTTATTTTTTTTTTACTTTAAAAAGTTGGTTAAAGAATCAAGCTGCTGATATTTTTCTGGGATTCAGTTGTTTTGTGTTTTATTGTTGAACATCCCTGTAGGGCCTACATTAAATATTAAAATGACGATAATTTAAAAAAAAAAGAAACATTCCTTGCTTAAAACAATATTTTAATGAGCGATAACCACACGTGAACTTGAAAACACGTTTTTGTTTTCGCTCCGATGTTAAATGATTCCTGCACTTTGAATGTTTCAAAATGCTTATTTTAAGAATTATCTTTCCTTACACTCGTTACCACATAATACTATGCCGTTATTTACATGAGTATTTAACTCGTAAATTTGTTGCTGCTATAAAGTAGGATAGTAATGTCACATTTACTTTTTTTAAATAAAGCTTATTATTTAAAGAAATATCTTTCGTAATACTTAAAACAACATAGGTACTTACGCGAAAATTCTTATGTTGTTATTCATGTAATATATATATATATATATATATATATATATATATTGTATATATATATATATATGTAATATATATATATACATATATATATATATATATATATATTGTATATAACTCTTCTGTTATGTGTTACCGTAAATATTGAAATAACACTAAAAGGAATCTATTTACAACACGTAAAGGGGCTGAGGTTAGCACAGTGGTTAGACCACTTGCCGCCCATTAATGGCATCCGAGCTCGACTCCCGGCAGGGTCGGTACCCTTATTTTCGCATATGGGAATCGTCCCGGACGATGTCGCTGATCGACGGGTTTCCTCGGGGATCTCCCGTTTCCGCACCCCTTCATTCTGACGCCGCTTCATACAACATGTCATCCCTCGCCAAGGCTAAAGACCTTACGTTAAGGGCTAACCGAAACCTCTTCACTAACACTTAACACAATAGGCAATTTTTCCAGCACTGTAAACAACACAATGAGCAATTTCTTTAACGTGAATTAAAACCGTTGCCCAGTAATAGAATTAAATTAAGTACAATTCAAACTCTTTTTACACAGACTTATAAAATAAACTCCACCCTCCCACTCACTCTGGCTCTTAAGGGCCCTCCCTACCCGCGATAAAATACGTTGCAGTGAGTTATGGCTATTATTTTTGTACGAAACTATTTAACGCGCATTATATTTGTTTATATACGGAAAGGGTACACATTTCAAACAGTGTACCCATAATATTAAAAAGTTCGTCACGTCTAACTAGAAACATAATTTTCGGGCCGCTCAAAACAGCACAAAAAATGTTTTCCCAGGCTGCTGTATCTGGCAAAATGACAACTGGATTAAAAAAAAAAAACAATACAATCAAGCATTAGACTTTGAACTATGCTGCCCAAAAATAAAATAATTTTGTCACTGCACTGCAATCCAGCCAAGTGGCTGGCGTGAAGAAGCGATAATGCATGCCATATACCGGTCAGAGGCACCCTGATCATTCCATCGATTTTAAATAATAATAATAGTTAAGGACCCCCCTGTCCTTATTGGTGTTCAACAATGGTAATATCATAATTTTATATCTTTACGAAATATTGTTAGTTTTGTAGAAAATACTCCTGAGTATATGTTACTCTTACATAAAAATTTTAGCTCTCATAGTTTTCTCATAATGGGGTGTCAAATTCAAACTTTGCTAGTTACACTGCCATGCATATAGTGAAAACCAACTGACCTACTTAAACAAAATAATTCGCTGTGAACTTACATTCTATGAGCTATGCAAAAAAAATCATTTAAAAACCTACAACGTAATATTTTGAATTTAAAAAAAATCGCAAAAGTACAGAAACAAGTAGAAAATTCTGCAATTTTTTTAAAAATACAAATACAGTTTGTGGGATTTCATAAATGTTTTATTACGTAGCACAAAGTATGTTGTTTCGCTGTGAATTATTTAACGCAAGTAGGTAAGTCAACTTGTTTTCATTATCTGCATGGCAGCAGAACATGCAAATTTTTACTTTGACGCACCGTTATGAGGAAACTACGCCAGATAAAATAGTTTCGTAAGAGGAAACTGCACTCTCAAGTATCGTCTACAAAACTACACTATTTCATAAAAATATACAATTATGACTTTGTCACACATGAATATCCTTAATATATTTAACGAGTGTATTTACACCAGTCCCCGTTTTTATCGAAACATAATTATAATCATACAAAACACAACACATTTAGTCCGATAAATACAAAATAGTTTATGTTGAGAAAAATTATTCCTTATTTGGTATTGCTGAGTTCTGAACTGAGGAAATTCCATCTCTAAATGAACAGCTGTTTCTGCAGCAATATAAACACAGAAGTAAATTTATAAATTACTTATTATAGATAAACATGTAAATATACTATTATTTATGTGCTCTATATTACATGAAATATTAATTTGTTTTCTCCAGGACGTGGTTCGTTTTCCACGATCTTGCCTTTGTGTATGACGCCTGCTGCAATTCTTAAGGCACTTGCCTTCTGGCCATGTGTTTGTGTGAGTGAGGCACGGTACGGCACCAAGGGCGAAGTTTACTGGCTTATCTGGTGCGGTATCACCTCTAGCGCAAGACAAATGAAACAGCGTGGAGTGGTATCGTAGATCACTCGCCTGACACTTTCAGTGGTGATTCCATGATTCTATTGGTGAAAAGTTTAAAGCGAAAAACATTGCGTGTTTCTAAAATAGTTTCACATGAATCCCATGAGTAGTTTTTCATATATAACGTACTGAAAAATCTGTTTTCAGCCATTTTGAGGGGTTCGGAAATTACTTTTCTAATTGATGTGATGTTTTGAAAGTACCTTTCAGTACATTTTACTTTCGTACATTGACACAATAGGCACGTGTGGGACAGGTTCATAAAAAACGCATTTAAAGACACACTGCAACACATTTTAAGCGCGTGGTAGGCGGTGCCCTTAAGGGTGTTCAAGTGCGGTAAAGTCATAATTTTATATTTATATGAAATAGTATTGTGAGTGAAATTTTCCTCTTACGAAACAATTTTAGCTGGCGTAGTTTTCTCATAATGGTGCGTCAAAGTCAAAATTTGCATGTCCTGCTGGCATGCAAATAGTGAAAACCAATTGACTGACGCACGTGAAATAATGCACAGTGAAATGACATACTATGGACTGCGTAATAAAATATTTGAAAAATTTCCCGCTAACTGTTTTTATATTTTTAAAAAATGGCTGAGTTTGATATTTTTTGTACTTTTGCAATTTTTTTTAATTCAAAATATTACGTTCTGGGTTTTTAAGTGTTATATTGCATGGCTCATGGGATGTAAGTTTGCAGCGAATTATTTTGTTTAAATAGGTCAGTTGGTTTTCATTATTTGCATGGCAGCGTAACAAGCAAATTTTCACTTTGGCACCCCGTTACGAGTAAACTACGAGAGCTAAAATTGTTTCGTAAGAGAAAACTGCGCTCGCAAGTATCGTCTACAAAACTAGCAATACTTTATAAAATTAAAAAATTATGATTTTATCGCACAAGAACACCCTTAAGACAAGACTTTTGTTCTTTTTTTTTTTTTTTTTGGGAAAATTTTATTTGTAGAACAATTTTCTTATTTATCGGGTTATTATCTGGGAGTAGTTTTCAGACGCGTATCTTAATTCTTATACTTCCTAATGGCCAGCAATGTTAGACGTACCAGAGAAAGAGGTTTTTCTATTACCGAGAGTTCTTCTGTTTGTGTAAGATTTTTTATTTTCGGTCATTTTCTTAATCAACGCACGCTTCCGCGATTCAGAACCCAATTTAACTGCCACTTCTTTACCACCATTTGCTTGTGTTTCAATAACGAGCTTATTAGATTCAATTGGCTCTTTTGTGCTTGTACATCCAGTAGATATGTTTACACGGCACACACAATGAATATGTATTCAAATATTAATTTTAATCGAAGAGAAAAAACATGAACACTTTGTATTCAGTGCAGTTTTTCTTGCACTGGCAACTACCTTCAACATTTTTCACACGAACTTTACTAACGTGTGCCTTCACATAGCATGCTTCTTTCCCGTGTAAAGTGTTCTGCCAGTTTTAACATAGCAAAGTACTTTTGTGTTGGTAACTGCTTGAACAATATGTGCATGCAAACATTTTAGCGGTAAATAATGGTGAAATTCTTCACCAAATAAAAGGCTGTACGTTGCGACCGATGATGGCAAGACAACACGCTGGCCGACGGGCGGCAGGGAGGGGGTACATGGCGTGTGAGGAGCGGCAAGGAGAAGGAACGCGGCAGTGCGGATGCGCCACTGTGCTTAGAGGTCCTAGATCTAGGCGCTAGTCTCAGTGAGTACCAAAAGGCTCAAGGATGTGGAACAAGTCAAATACACATTGAACAATACATATTTTGCATACAAAAAAGCATACACCGATTATATGTTTGCACTTAAACAGAATATACAGCATTTAGACTACTAAGTATATACAGCCCATATGAAAAATAAACATTCTGGAGGAAAAATTTTGTACAAAACATTTGAATATCTAGTGAATAAACACTTTCACAAACAAGTATTTACTAAACATGTGTAGGCCTACCTAGCATGAAAATTTAGTGAATAAACATTTTCACAAACAAGTATGTACAAAACATATATGAAGCATGAACATGTGGATAAACATGTTTATAAATGTAGTCAAATTAACATTAAATTGAATACTGACTTTCATAATTACAGCCATATTCATATCAAAGTTATAAAATTTACATGATATTGCTAACATTATTAACTGTACACACATAGATCAATAGAACAGTAGAAGGACATAAGCCTACTGAATTGCTTTTAATTTAAAGTTGATTATCAATTACCAGCTTAGAAACTCATCTATAGAATAAAAAGCATTCATTATCAAAAAGTCTTTTAACTGCTTTTTGAACACTTTGGTGTTACTTCTGCAAAGTTCTTTGTTACGAGGAGGAAGTTTATTAAACAGTTTAATTGCAGTGTAGTACGGACCTTTATGATACAAGGATAAACTATTTGACGGACAGTGCATGTTGTCTTGTATCCTTGTGGAGTGTGAGTGAAGAGAAGAGTTTACTTGAAACAATTCTAAATTATCTGAAAGAAATGCCAAAACAGAATAGATGTACTGACTGGGCAGAGTGAGAACCTTTAATGTTTTAAATAGTGGCCTACAAGAACATTTATTACTCTTCTGGCAAATTATTCTTAGCGCTTTCTTTTGTTGTATAAATATTTTTTTAGCATTAGTAGAGTTTCCCCATAATATAATTCCATATTTCATTATTGAATGAAAATATGCAAAGTATATAGTTTTTAGAGCAGAAATGTCAAGCTTGTTGTTCATACATCTGAGAGAATAACATGCTTTGTTTAGTTTAGACATTGTACTTTCAGTATGTGCTTTCCAATTCAGATTTTCATCAAGCTGGATGCCTGGAAACTTTGTGTTCTTAGTTTGTTTAACCTCGTACTTATTGCACAAAAGATTTATATTAGATGGAGTTCTGTTTCGTATTACAAAATCAATGAAATTTGTCTTATTTATATTCACTGTCAGTCTGTTTGCACTGAACCATTTATCTAGAGTAGTAAGTACTTGAGAAGCAATGGCAGCTAGTTCAGATTTTGATTTATTTTTTATGAGGATACTGGTATCATCTGCAAATAGAACAGTTACTGCTTGAGTTTCTATGGCACTAGGGAGGTCATTAATGTAAATTAAGAACAAGAGGTGGCCAAGAATGGATCCTTGTGGAACTCCGTGTTCTATAGTACCTATTTTAGAGATAGGGTTATTCCCTGTTGTGTTATCTTTTATTACAACACATTGCTTTCTACAAGTGAGATAAGAAGCAAGTAAATTTCCAAAACTTTTTGTAACACCATAATATAATAATTTTTCTAACAATATTTGATGGTTGACACAATCGAAAGCCTTTGTTAAGTCATAGAAAATACTTATAACTGGTTCATGTTTGTTTAAAGCTTCCAAAATTTCATATGTTAATTTAAAAGTGGCATTCTCTGTTTATCTTTTCTTACGGAATCCAAATTGAGAGGGGGTTAGGATTTTATATTCTAAAAGGTGTTTTAATAAGCAGTTGTAGATGATTTTTTCATAAATTTTAGAAAATATGCTTAGTAAGGAAACAGGTCTATAATTTTCCGTACTGGTTTTATCTCCCTTTTTGTGTAGTGGAATAACTTTAGCATACTTCAGTCTATCTGGGAACATCCCATGTAGAAGACAATTGTTGCACATTATAGCTAGAGGCCAAATTAGTGCATCTGCGCAATATTTAATAATTTTGCTATTAATTTCATCGTATCCATGTGAGTGTTTTGGTTTCAAATCTTTGATTATTGATTTTATTTCGAGTGGAGTGATGAAGTGGAATTCTATATCTGGAAATTTTGTGGAAAAGGCCTTTCTAACAAACCTCATTGTATCAGAGGACCCCTTAATTTGATTTACTAAGTTACCTGCGACATTTTAAAAAAATGTTTATTAAATTCATGGGCTATTGAAGAATTATCTTTTTTTCTATGGGTATGGTTATTTATTGAAAGTTCAACTGGAGTACATAAGCTCACATTAGATGAGGTTTCCTGTATAACTATATCCCACGTGGTTTTAATTTTGTTTGATGAATGTTTTATGAGGTTTTTCAGGTAATTACTTTTAGCAGCTATGATTACTTTTTGAAGAATTTTACAGTATTTTTTGTAGTATACGTTGTCCTCTGGGCAATAACTCTCTCTAGATTTCAAATAAAGGGCTCTTTTTGTTTTGCATTTTGGTTAAAATGCTTAACCGGGATATTTTTAGATTTTTTTGGACAGCAAGCTTCAAATTGACGTAACACAATTCCAAGAAAGTATTATATTGTTTGTTTGGATCACTTTCGAGTATAATGCATTCCCAAGTTTCAGTTTCTAGAGATGATTTAAGTTGTTTTAGTGTGTGTTTAGTTATTTTCCTGTATTTAAATTTTGACATCTCAAATCTATCTTGACAAAAATCATACTCAATATTTAAAATTTGAGCATCATGATCAGAGATACCATTTACCATGGGCACTATAGAGTATTGTTAAGGTACTTATAAATATATTGCCTATAGCTGTTGCTGTAGCAGGAGTTATACGTATTGGAAAGTTTACCACATGTATCAGGTCAAAAGAGTGTAGGAGGGAATTAAGTTGCCTTTTTTACGCAGTATCAACTAGGTAATTTATATTGAAGTCCTCGCACAGAATGAAGTCACCATTTACTATAATCTAATAATAAACTGACTTATAACGTGTGCACGCCCGTATAAGGCTAAAAGTATACCAGCATATATTTTTAATCTTAAGGAAATGTGAAATCTTGCAATGTTTACCAACACAATTCCTTTATTTGTACTATGTGACGATATGCTCCGTACGTTAACGGAAAATTTTCGTAAAATTACACATAGACTTGTAAAAATTCGTTACGGAAATGTCCGTACTTTTTTAAATTCGGGGACATGTCCGTATTTAATTTTTATGGACTCAATTTCCGTATATTGATGGCGAGCTTCCGTAAAAAATTCCGTAATTTCACGGAAATTTTTAACAGTGCAGTTAAATGATCATGATCCTTTATGGGATCATTTATTAATGCACCTTTTACAACCAAATTTAACGTTCTTTCACAAATGTGGCAATGTGTTGCAGCAAAATATATATTTATTTCTTCATTAGCTACTGGAATCATTGGTGTTTCGTTTTCATACTTTTCTTTAATTAATTTAGATTCTTCCATTACGAGTTTTACAAAAACACTAGAGTCATTTCTTTCTTTATGAATTACTGGAAGTTTGTAATCTCCATTTCCGTATTTTATAAAATAACAAAAAGTTATTGGTTAGTGTTTTTGATATTTTTTTGTTTATGAGATTTCAGGGTTTGGTTCACAAGTATCTACCCAGATAGCATGTAAGCGTGCGGCAAGCCTGCAGCTTACTTGATTTAGGCTTGCCATATTTTCCTTATTTGGTAAGTTTGATTCAAGCTTGAATCAAGCCTATATTTTACAGTTGTATCCTGCCTTGTACGAGGCAAGCTCGCTACAAGCTTGCACCAACCTTGAATCAAGCTTTCCTCGCAAGCTTGCTGCAGGTTTGTCGTGTGGACACTAGTTAGCTTGATTCCAGCTTAATTCAAGCTAATGGCTTGACATGACAATCATGCTGCAAGCTTGGAGACTTTTCATGGCAAGCGTGATTCAATATTGAATCGAGCTTATTTTGCTGTAAGGGTTTTATATTTGATAAACATTCAAAATCACCATTAATAGTAAAAGGTACTTTTAAAGACTAATTATAATTTATTAGCTTAAATTTATTATTTTATTTATTTGGAAGTCCTACTCGAACTACTTAATTTACTTTACATTATTTTTCGTGATTATTTAATTTATCTTCAGAATAAAAATATTGTATACATGTATCACAAGATATTTTTTCTAGTATTTTTTTTAAGTTGTGATCCTACAAGTCGAGAAAGTCTTTTTTATATAACAATAATGATCATTATTTTCGTTTTTAATGTATACATTTATAACATGATTTTGACTGTTTTTTCGTAATAGTTAATGGTTAAAACTTATATTCTTTTTATTTGTTTCCTTTTACTTCATATGCTTAAACATGACTAGAAATTCTGGTTCTTTTTAAAAATCAAGGTACCTCATCTAATTGTGTTGGAAATTCTTAACTTTCAAATGCATCATTTAATTCATGTTAAAATGTTGTATATTTATTTACTCCGGGTGGGCACTGTTTTACAGGATGAAATGCTGACAAAATAGACCATAAAAACATTTCTGAAAATTGTTTTTACATTAGTAACTGCTTGTTTATCTTTAATATTTTATGGCAGTTCAACTTATGAAGCCCCATTTAACAGATTATATATATTTATTCTTAACTCTAGATTATTTATTACATTTAGACCCATTCAGATCCCTTTGATTCAAATGCACCCATTCCAGCTAACATTTTTGAAATACTTCTTTAAGAATATTCATATAACTCAGTTTTTTTAAATAATTAAAATTTTTAATTTCAAATGATGTTTCTTGATATTCTTCATAAATATATTCAGCTGAAATATGGAAATTTAATTGAAATTTATTTTTATTTAATTTGTATTTTATTTCAATGTTTACAAATTGTTTTACATAATTTAATAATATTGCTAAATCAATTTAATAATATATACAAAAAAGAATACATTTTCAATTTATTTTCTAACGTTTCTACTGCTTCATGTATTTCATAGTTATCAAATTCATAAAATTTCCTAATTTATGCAGCTTGTATATGTTTTTTACTTTCTTCGTGAAATTTCTAATAAAATTAATCATACTTTTTGACACAAATTTCACAGTTTTTCGTAACATTTTCGCGTTTAATTTCTTATTTATTTTTTATTAATATTTGGTTTATTTTAAGTTAATTGAGGAAGACCCTTAAGAATTCTAAGTTATTCATTATATTTACATTTTTTGTTTATAAGCCACTTTACATTTTTCACATTTAACTATTATTTTATTTTATATCATTTAGTTGTTAAATGTTTTTCTTCACGAGAAGGTTAGTAATAATTTTACAAACATTACCTTTAACTTGTATTTTTCAAGGTTTCCTTTTTTTTTTTTTATTTTTTTTTCACCTTTTAAATAACCGTTTTTAAATTAAAATTCATTCCATGTATTTTGAGAAGAAATATTTATATTTCTCCAATTTGATGAATTTGCACATTGACAATTTAAATTTGCTTCCATTTATAGGAAAACCAGTTATTATTTTATTTAAATTATGCTAGTTTGTTCCTTCTTAAAATTAAAATACTATAAAAATTTTAATTTATTAAAGTTTTGTTTTTATACTTACATTTCTTTTCTACACTGATAAAATTAACAAAATATAATCTTTTTATTATTTAAATGGTTTATAAGTTTTATTTTTATTAAATTATCTTATAAATAGAAGCAAAAAACCAAGAAAAAATGGAAGGGACGCTTTAATGTATTAAATTGAGAAAGAGAATTTGCAAACATTTCTGAACTTACAATAGACCATGATTAATAAATAAAGCTATAGTACTTGACACAAAATTTGGCTGACGAGTGTTATTAGCAATAGAAAATTGTTAAGTGTTTTACCCGACAGATATGTTCAAATACACAATGTCAAAAAATTCAATAATAAAGTTTTAAAAGATGTAACATGCGGTTGTATGAATATTATATATGAAAGAATGACCAAATTAGGCTCTGGAAATAAATATCATTGAATTAGGTTCGAAGAAAAATTTGTTTTACATAATTAATATTTCTATTTTTGTTATTTAAGTTTTATAGTTTTAATTTTTTTATTTTATTTACTGTCATTTACACTCCTTAAATTTTAACTACGTGTTTCATCTCCTCTTTTGTGGTGATTTTGTAGATATGTTTTGATAAGAAATTTTTGGACACATAACGCATTAATATTTCGATAATTCTTGGGAATTTGTTTTTTGTGCAATTTCGAATACTAAAAAGGGTCACTGCATTCGAACATACAGATATACTCTGCTAAGAATTGAGCTATTTCTTGTACATTTCCCATTGGAACCACTCTCATTTCTGCCCTCTTTGTTCTGTGATCTGTGCGGGTTGCATAGTATGCATTACTAGTGTGGGGCTTAGGAAATGGGTCAAACATTTCGATACAACTCCATCAAAGGCTGTCCTGATGGTACGGATTGTAGAAATCCCGCAGGTTTTTTATTCGTAATTTTTTTGTTTGGCAATCAATACGGATGTGCATTCCCTTCCGGTAATACCGGCGCTTATGTGTTCTACAGTCCTAGCAATCCTAAATGTGTCGACCAACCAATGGGATATTGCGACACTTACTCAAGAAGTCTGCTCTCATATTATTGGACACCACCAGCAACTTATGTCTATCTTCAGATCTAGTGTTATTTTGTACAAAATACCTCCTTTTAAAAGAACTTCATAGCCAACCAACAAAGTTTAGTGACTCTCTGTCGGGTTTTTCGACTTATTTATTAAAGGTGCTTATTCAGGGTAGCTATGGTGGGCTTTCGCTAGGTCATAACCTGGTAAAGAAAGCGCTGGCACTTACGAGGTGTTCTTATCGTCTGTTTAATTTACCTACGTCAAATGGATAACTGCCCAAGCTATCAAAATGGGTATGTTTTTCTCTACTTCAATATTTGATTTCAAATTGATATTCAGTAATTTTGAGTGCTCAAAGGGTAATTCTTCCTGTACTATGTGCAGTCCTTTATATTTTATCAAGGTAGCATAAACTTTGACGATTTGTAATAACTCTAAGTTGTTTTAAATACATATATGACCTAAAACGTTCAAGTGTGTACACATATGCTTAAACGCTCTAAATGAGTTATTGGGTATCGGGTCTCCGCTGGGGTCAGTACCCTAATAGTGTATGCCACTGCGTGAAGTTTCCCAACTATTCGTTGCATAAGTGTAGCCCCTATATCTTGGGTATGTCATCTGTGTGTTCTTCAATAGTGAAATTTTCTTGAAAATTTGCTAATGTAGGGCAAGAGGTGAGTTTGTATTTAAGGGTCAGAAATGCACATCCCTATTCCTTTTTCCAAACAAAATTTGTATTTTTCTTTAACATACTAGACATAGGTTTTATAATTCGAGAAAACATTTTTCACAATGTATCTGTAAATTGTGGCTAGTCCTAACATCTTCTAACTCCTTTTACATATTTAGGTGTAGCGAATTATTCTACTGCTTTCACCTTCTTAAGAGTGGAACCGCATTCCTCTGCTGTTGACTGAGTGACCTTACACATATGTTATTTTAAAATCAAATGTGCATTTTTCTGCTTGTATGGGGTCACTTGTTAGGAGTTGCCGTCAAGCTACTTCACACATTTTCATCTCACCATTAATATATCATTCTCGCTCTTCGCATATACAAATTTAGTTCAATTTAAAGCTAACGTATAAAAGAAAATATTTAAACATATGTCAAACCATACAGTAAAATCTCGTCACATATAAATCCACCTTTTCTTCTACACTATGCATACCTTATTAAGTTCAACTGCACCTTAAATAACTTAAGTTACAAGTCTAAACATACCCACTAACACCATTCGTAACGTAAATTGCTGCATAAGCCACATCAGTTATATTCACCCCAATATATCATACTCATACACATTTTAAACATCCAATAATTACTGAAAAAATAATAAGACCTATTATTTACGAAGCCTTGTAGACTGGTCACTACAAATATAGTTATACCGTGCAGAACTATTCCGTACATATCATAGTTCTACTTTTATCTAATTCCTTTGACCCCCTACAAAGTATACATAAAACTACCAAAGTCTAGTTAGCCTTCTCCTAACTCATTACAGAAAAATAAAATAATAATTTTCCTAACTTTAACATATAATTTATTAATAACATTATTATTATTTATTATTGCACACATCATAAGTTATTTTCCCTCTGCGGTGTTGTTTTCTAATCTCAAGTCCATCACTTCAATTTTCCTTTATATTAGCATTCTTACCAATTTTCTTTTAATTAACTCCATATGTCCTTTTAACTCATGTTATTATTACTTAACCTGACGTACAGTAAAATTACAAAGCGTTAAAGAACACCCTCTAAGTTGACTTACCACTCAAAACCATACCGATCTATATTATCATGTGTGCAGTAAAACAGTATACTCAGATGTCAAAAGTATTTTCTGTAACAATCTTACCCTGACGATCCTATTGAAAAGCGCTACCTTGCACAATACAATCCATAGCCCACCCGCGATGCATTTTTTAACTGTAATATTCTTCTTACAAACTAACTACAAAATTATTATGACAGGTCAAAGCTCCATTGCTCCAATCTGCTTGTCACTATATATTTGGTTGCGTAAAACCCAAACCAATCATATTAAATCACAATAACATCCATTTAAAAAATACCATTCGATATTACCTCAGCATTTTTAAGACAACCAATACAGGTCACACAGTAAACCTTGTGATACAGTCCTTGTTATACAAAAAATATTAACTCATTCATATTGTTAATGATAACATGTTAGACGAAAATTGGTAACTATTTTTTTCACCATCATTTTATGACAAACAAACGTACATACCAATATCCCAAGCTCCATATTAACTAATCATACGTACTTTATTCACTCAATAAAACACCTCAAATTCTATATAGTAAGTCAGTACAGTAGATAAAGTCTACCACAGGTACACACAAACCAAAAATACGAAAAAACTAATTATATAAATTCTTACAAAATACACATATGTACATACACGTCCCATACCCAGCAGAGCAAGATCATACACGAATATAATTTCACACATGCACATAGGTACCAAGCAGAGCAAGATCATACACGAATATAACTTCACACATGCACATACTCAGCAAAGCAAGATCATACACGAATATAACTTCACACATGCACATACCCACACTGTTAGAAAATTTGTCCGTAAATTTACGAAAAGTAACGGTAAAAGTTTCTCCGTGGATCTTCGTAAATTTAAAACCTCTTCATAATGTAGAGAAACGGTATTCTTCGTTAAAGTTACAGAACTGCCCGTAAATACACAGAAACTTCATTACATATAAAAACGGAATTCTTCGTCAAGCTACAGAACTGCCCGTAAATATACAGAAACTTCATTACACATAAAAACCGATTTCTTCGTTTGGTTACAGAACAGCCCGTAAATATCAAGAAACTTCATTACACATAAAAACAGAGTTCTTCGTTAAGTTACAAAACTACCCGTAAATATACAGAAACTTCATTACACATAAAAACGGAGTTCCTTCCGTTGAGTTATATAACTGCCCGTAAATATACACAAACTTCATTTCACACTAAATCTGTGTTCTTCGTTAATGTTACAGGAGTGCCCGTAAATAAACACAGACTTAATCATACATAAAATTTGTATTCTCCATAAATTTGACTGAATTTTTATAAATATACAGAAACTTCATTTAACTTTCAATACTGTTATTTTTTTAATAAATATTACTGAATGACTGCATACATACTGTAACTTTGTTATGTGTAAAATGCAAACTATCTACAGAAAAGTTATTCCTAAAAATGTACTGAAACTTCATTATAGCCTACATTTGAAAATACCTTAATTTAAAAAAAAAAAAATTAGGTTTCTGTTTATTACATTAAACGTGTTACATTGTCAGTAATATCATAATGCTTTGCAAATTCTGCAGAATGTGGAACATATTATCCATAGTTAAAAAGAAAATATTCTTCATGTTTCTACTTCCTAATAAAAAAAAATAATTTATTGTAATTGTACACATATCCTGTCACAGTGGAAAATGGAATGTGATATGTGAAGATTATTCGATTCAACTGTAATTCAAAGATTCAATGTTTTTTAACTTTTTGTATGCACAACTCACGTAGTGATTACACATTTCTTTTACAAACCATATCACTATTTTGTACATATCAAGGCACCTTCATAGTACAGTTTAAAATCAGTACATGAAACTAAGTACAGTACAAACACTATTTAATATTTAAAATTTTCTGAACTGATACCCACATTTTCCAGTTCTATTTACTGCTTTTCCATCATCAATTTCTCTGTTTCTACATGTTGCCCATTTATCAACATACAGTATTTCGTGTT
>PNEQ01080513.1:0-20000 GCA_003012365.1 Medauroidea extradentata
GTTCTGACCAATAGGCGTTAAACACCATTCTGCTGTACAGTGTTGTCAGATGTAACGTTTCGTCGAACCCCAGTTCTCATGATCCCAGATCAAAAACTTGCAGAATACGTTTGTGCAACGTTTGTCACGATAAATCCCAGATCAACTGTGATCTCACGTCATGGGATCTTGGATCACAGTATTTTTTGTGCAACCGGGCTTTAGCTACACGTCATAATTCTTAAGTTTTTAATTGTGAACCCAGCTTTTTTAAAAAAACGGCATGTTTACCCAAAGATGTTGTTGACATCAACTTTCAGGAGGCATGCGGTGTCCATTCTTTATAACTTTCTTTCCCTATGGAAACAGTGTTGACATCGTAAAAAAAATTGTAATTTTGGGTAGGTTGGTATCATAGAGGTAATATATTGGTATATTTTACTATCACATGTTGGTTATCATAGAAACAACACTGCTCAATGTTTATTTCAAATGAAAAAGTGTGCGAGAATGTAGGCTAGTCGTAACATTCTGTCCCGTTAAGTGAGTGAATTACGTGATTGAGTATTTAAATGTGTTAACATGGCTGTGGAATTGTTACAGGAGAAGTAACTGCAAAGCTAAGATGGTCTATTGAGGTTTGCTGAAGGGGTAGATAGTTTTCATGTGGGCAGATTGGCAGTATAACTACATGATTTCGAACGAGGTGTGCGAGACGTTGACGGAGGGCGGCGCGCTGCCTTCTGCACAGTTGAGCAACTTGATGCGCAGTTCGGATAGCACGAACCACGTGTGCGAGAGCCTACTACAAGTTTTAGTGGATGAGCTTGTATTGGGACTAGTGTTCAGTGTACACTACGAGGCCAAGAGAGGCCTGACTGTGTTGGCAGAACCCGAGGGTGAGCAGGAGAAGCAGGTGGAGACAGGACCTAACACAGACATCTTTGGCGAGCCCATCGTGCAGAAGAAGGCTCACAAGTGCGTGTGTCCAACTTGCAAACACAGCCTGGCTGCGTCTCGCTTCGCGCCGCACCTTGCCAAGTGCCTCGGCTTGGGGCGTATCAGCTCGCGCATTGCTAGTCGTCGCATCGCGACCAACAGCTACGGCGCACCTAGCGATGATGACGACGATGGTGACTGGACAACTCGGCGACGTAGGAAACGTGACAGGAGTTCAGGCCGCGCGCCAAGACCTCGCCCCAAGTGGTCTCGTAACGGAGACAGCTACCCTCGTGTCGCACCCCAAGATGCAGCCGAGATAGACGTGGATGTGTACGAGGAGGGCGAGGCGCCAGAACACTCCAACACTTCGTCACCGGCTGACTCTGCATCTACCAGCTCGTCATCTTCTAAGAAGCCACCCCGCGCTAGAACCAAGAACTCTAAGAATCACCGCAGTTCGCCTGCTGGCCAGCCTGCTCTCGCAGATTGAGTTGCCAGCCCTCTCCTCAGTCATTAGTCTTCTTCTTTGTGGCTGCAACTATGATACTCGTGCTGCCAGGAAGAACTTGTTGCCATTTTATTATTACAGCTTACCTGACGTGATTGTGCTGTGCATTTTCATTCATTAAGTTAGATGGTGTTACTGTAGTGTAATGTGCTGTGGTAATGATTATTTGTGTAAATACAGATATTAGGGTTAGTTAATAATTATCTTAGGACAGTCCTAGTGTAACTATGGGCTAAAATTTGACAATGCTAATACTGCTGTTTTGCAAAGCTGAAATATTTTCCTTTTAATTACAATACGTCCATCTTACATCTTAAAACATAAAACAAAACTGGTTGGTGGGATTACTTAGTCAGACAGTGCTGATGTAAACAAAGTATCGACAATGGTTTTACACAACGCAATTTATTTCTCTCGCAGCTCCTTGCGCGCAATCGCTCGTGCAGTAATTGGATAACCTATAGCCCAAGACATTACATACCAGATATGCACTTGCAGTGATGGAAATGGTATCTGATGAACATGAAAGTAATTGTGAACCAGTGGTACGGTAGCACTTTCCCGGACTTCCAATACAATGTGGCCACCGCCTTTAATGCATTCTCGCACAAATATGTGTTGTGATAATTGGGTGATTTTGTGTTACAGTGGACTGAACATTTTTTTTTGTCCAAAAGCTGCAAAAAACACTCTGGTGTTGATTCCTTGTTTGTATGGTGTTTGTTGTTTTTGTTTATACTCCCAACTGCGCACGTAAATTTTCTTCAGAGGTTGGCCAATCACACTGCTTGTTCCACATAACTTGCATTGAAATATAGAGCATGTTCAATTTGCAGAAATTGCACCACCGCTTGCTCCAATGCAAGATCAGAATATTGCGTGCAAATTGTGTGTACATTGCATCGTGTAAAACCAGCTTTATAGCTTCTCTCAAAATACTAACAGCAAATGTCCAGGTTTTTAAGGTGGGACAGTTAGTAAAAAGTGTAATACTTCTATGTGGTATCACGAAGTGTAAAATGAATGGATAGAATGTGTTACCATTCAATACTACGTTTAGGGTAAAACTTCCACCCAGATTGAACATAGAGTGGAGTCAACTCGGAGTGAATGTATAGCGAACTTGGATTGCAGAAATGTGTTTATGGTAAATATTACAATCTAGGCTATATTGAACAGTAAACATGAGCGAAGTTGGAGTCAACCTGGACTGGAAATATAATAATGTGATCTATCTGCAGCAATACGAAGCAGAGAACAGATGACGAACGAAAAATAAATGTTGCTCCAAATAAGGCTTTTCTTCACAAGATGTTTTGCTTGTCTTGTTCCGTTTCGCTTCACAAATAGGTACTTGCCTTTAGCAATTTATATTTGATTATAATGTATTCTCTGTTTTTTTTTACATAACCACAACATATAGGACCTAACAGGGCACTTTTTCTTGTTAGTCCAGAGCTTGTTTACAGTAAAATCTCAACATGTATTCGTTACTTCAGTTGAGCTCTACAAGTGGAGTGGATTATCTCGCTTCAGTCCTACTTCAGTACACAACAAATACCTCAGTCCACTCCAGGTTCAATCTGGATGTGAATTTTACCTTAAACAGCCTACAAGACCAGTTTACGTCACATATTAATTTCTGTTATAGTTTCCCCAACACAAAAATCTGAGTCGGCGCACAAAAATGTTTAACTTTTAAAAGTAACCTCAACAATTTTCACAGAGTTAAGAGTTTTAACAAGGTTATAACCAACTATTGCCTAAAAATGCTCTCTGTAACGTTAGTCTACACTGAAATAAAATATAGGTTTTTGTTGTTTTCCCATCGTCCTTATTTAACAGTACTGTATTCCTACCACATTAGGTTATATTCTTTGTTTGCATCCCTGGTATCGTACAGTTAAAATAACGCTGGTTGGTGTCACTGCCGTGATATGACTACAAGGTGTACATGTACCAGTGCTGCAGCGATGGCATCTAGTGGCTGCGTGGTGCATTACATCTAGTGTGAACTGTGAATTTGTTAATTTTAACAGACTTCAGACAAATGTAGCCTACAGTTATGTAATTGTAATCATGAAGTTAATGAGTCATCATTGACATATGTTTGTAGAGATGTCGCTACTGACAAAGCTACTGAGAGAATGTGTGAAGTTGTGGCTGTTGTGCCAAGGATCGGAGCTGCTGCTGTAGGATTGGCGTTGCCACATTCACTCTTGACAACCTATATTTTAACAGACAATATTATTACAGTAGACTCGACTCTGTAATATGGTCCTTGGTGATCCTGCTGACCTCGCCTTCCGAGAACAAGATGTAGTCCTGCAATTTCTGTAAACTGGGTTATTTATTGTTTGTATTTGAAAATACAGTACCGGTAACAGCGTGTTTGGACCCTGTACTGTTTTAAGTTATAAATTTTATGTAGGCTACTTAATTTAATTTAATTTTGCATCGGAATAAGTTTTGACATTTGAATACACTAGTACTCCATGTGATCTGGGTTATTGTGTATCAAGCCTTATATTACGCTGGATTACCACTAGCCTAGTGGGGGCCGCGGTCGCCTACCACCAAGACAATCCGGGTTCGATACCCGGCAGGGTCAGTCTCTGGATTATCGCATGTGGGAATTGTGCTGGGCAGTGGTGTTGGTTGGCAGGTTTTCTCTGGGATCTCCCATTCCCCCGCCCATACATTCCCGCACTGCTCCATACTCACCTCATGTCACCCCTCACCAATGCTGAAGGCCTCGATGTTAAACGCTGACCAAAATCTCACATGACCACTAACCTGCTATATTTATAATATCACAGTACCTTTTCTAAAAATTGGAAGCTGAAATAAAGAAAGTTTTCTAATTTTTGTAGATTGTTTGATGAAAAAGACAAAATATTTCTGCAAGTTATTTCCAGGCCTTGGGTTTAGGTAACTGGCACCCTGGGCAAGTTAAACTTAATCCCTCTCCCCTCCCAACAAATGTTATGTTGTTTAGGCTAATGTTGCAGGCTGGCTGTATGTTGCCAGATACGGTTGGCTAGTAGATTCACTGCAGTACCGTAGTAAGTGAAATATCTTGGGAGTTACTCTCCTCTCTGTCTCCTAGCTGTTGTCATGTCAGCTGCCCAGTTATAACACAACACCTGGTTATTATAGAGTTACCTCATGGCTCCCCTTTTTGTTTTGTGTGAATTATTTTATATTTGCATAGGAGTTGATTTTGTAATATTTATGTCTAAAGGTAACATGTAATTAGATTTTGCTATGGGTATGTTACTATGCAGTGAATAATGGATGTGGTAGAGTTAATAGGAAGTATGCAATATGTTTTGTGGTAGGTCTACAGAATAGTTGTAATGTAGACGTGTGTTGTAGTCGTAAATTAACTACAAGAAAGCTGAGCTAGTTTTTGCTGCTTGACTGCGACTGGTTTGCTTGAGTATTGCAGATGCGCCCTGTCAGTCTGCGACTACTGAACACAAGGACATCACTTAGTAATCATAGCAACACTTGGACTAACACAACATGTTTCAAGGAATTGTACCAACAGCTGGGAACAACGTGGAGCCACACTGTAGTGGCAGGAAGTCATGCCTAGCATATATAAAATATTTAACTTACAAGCTATATAAGTAACACTGTGTCAAGTTATACAACATAGAACAGTATAACTTGAAACATGTCTTGGATACTTCGTATCTTCTTGACCTGGCTAGAAGTAGTTTGTGCACAAGCAAACAAAGCCAGAAAGGATAAATGTGACTTACATGGTAAAATTATTTATTTATACTGTTCCATCATTCATACACACTACCCCAAGCACGAGTAAAGCATTTTAGCCTACAAGTATACAGTATGATTCAGTTAACACTGTTAAAACACTTTTTTTTCCCATTATTATCATCACGTTCAGATAGGCCTACGAGCATAACTCCAGTTCAGATTTTTATGAGCAACGGTGAGTCAGAGAAGAATGAGACATCACACAAGTGTGCACGGAATGTGTTACGTTATTCCAGTCGTTATGGATGATGGGAGAGCTTTTGATACATTGCTTGAATGAATTGCAAGACAACAGTAGTCTACATCTTGGTACGATTCAGTGAGTCATACAATATGCCAATGTGCTAAGAACTGCCAGAGTGTAAGGTATCGGTGTACACTTTAAACCAGCCGCGCCCACCCAGAGAAAGTGAGTGCACTCTGTTGTGTGTGGGGACCTCTCTATGTAGAAATAAACAATCCCAATATTTATTTACCATCAAGAATAAACGTTATAATCCACCGGTGTCCTTGGTCGCAGTAAATAATAACTAGTAAAGTAATAATATCAGTAAAGTCACTTGTAACTTATAAAATTGTGTTCCACAATATTTTTAAAATAATACATACGTCTGTTAGTCGTAGAGTTAATTTTACAAGTGTATATTTCAGTAGTACCTATATGTTCCATAGTAGTACATAGTAAATTGTGATTTGTCAAGTATTACTTGTAAATAGTGAAATTTTCACAAGTATGTGTGTACTTGTGGTTGTGTTATGGTGTTAATGGTAAAAAACATGATAAGCTCCCTATATAATTTGCTGTCATATTCTTCAAGGGGAGAAGATTGCTAATATGGGAGGAGGGGGGGGGGAATTTAGAATCAGACAATACTTAATGTGTTCAAGTCTAGATGTGAGTTTTGAAAAGGTTTAGAATGACGCCTGGAAAGATATAATTCAATCGTTACCCCGAATAGTGATCTAACCCAGAAACGTGTGAAAGTTGCGATTATAGCAGAATAATGATTTATCCATCACACCGCACAATGCTATTGTTGCTCCGAAGCAATATGTCCAACCAAAGGAGTAACATTTACGTCGTAAAGTTGGCATTCCGACGAATACAGATTTAACTGCAGCAAGATGGCTGACGAGGAGAGTTTGGTGCTTAGTGGTAGTGCAGAAAAGCAGTTAAACAAAGGATGTAGAAGAAAGATATAGTTAACTTATCAGAATGGAAGGACAGCAAGAATAAAGCTTCAAGAAATGCTGGCAAGCCATATAAAAACAAAAGGGACGTTTGTGCCAGGAAAATGTGAATCTCAAAAGGTGAGTGGAATAGTGATCTAACCTATATTGTTTCCAGTCCACCTGTGTCTGATGTTTAAATGAATTTAGGCATTGTTATGAACAGTATATGTGACCAAATACTTTATCATAGTAATAGTACATTTTAGGCAATATGTATTGGAAATGTGTGTTATGAATAGTTTATTGCACTGTCAAATAACAGACAAATATCTATTACTAGTTACTACATGTGTCAAATTTCATTTGGTTCAAAAATGTTGTGTGGGTTTCAGCAACACACATTTTCTCTCGCCCCCGTCCAACAAGTTATCCAACCCCCTTATTAACTGCACTGAGAGAAAGGTTTTGTAGGTACAAACAAACTTTGTTTGCCCCAAAAAAAGTATTGAAGTGTATAGAGGTATGATATTTTGTTGTTGAACAGAATTATTTTGTTTCTCTCTGTTTTGCCATCTGGAATGTTTACATTTCGTTGGCACAACAATGGATAAAACTGAGCCTAATTTACGCAGAGTTTATATATTTTTGTTGGTGACCTCACTTTACTGCTACAAAGTTATTTCAAGATTTCTACAAGCGAACATATAATGAGCAGTCTACATTTTTAGTCCAAAGTTGTATGGTACTACAAGACATAAAACGAAGAAATGTAGAGGAAGATATCTCCCGGAGGCAGACAAAATTCAAATACCACCTACCTGTAAATGGCAAAGACTACATCGTGTGTAAAAAAACTGTACTCAATGTTTTTCAAATGTCCTCTCGACGTGTGCAAACACTTCAGACGAAAATGAAATTTAACCTTGATATTTCTGACAAAAGAGGGAAACATCATAATCGTCCACGCGCTGTGTCCGTTGGTGTCGAAGAACTGGTAAGAGATCGCATTCGATCTATGCCTGCACAAGAGAGCCACTACTTAAGATCCGCCTCCAGTAAATTGTATCTTAGTTCAGAACTGTGTGTGGAAAGAATGAATGATCTTTTCAAGGAAAGTCATCCAGATATTAAATGTTCACGTAGTTTGTATCGAGACATATTCAGAAGTGACTTCAAGCTTAGATTTGGTCCTCCACGATCAGACTCTTGTCCATATTGTGATGAACTTTACATCCGTCTAGTAGCAGCTGAGACCGAATATGAGCATAAGAGTATTAGTGAGCAAAGTACACTTCAATCACAGAAAGGCTGAGACTCCATATAAGGTTCTTCGCGAGGATGTTGTCATGTCACAATCGAACCCCACATATGTTGTACTTTGCACTGATTATGCAACAGGTATTGTTCTGTCCAACACTTCATCATTCTTCTGTGTTTTATCAGAGACAGTATTCTACTTATAACCAATGTGTCCACAACACGGGAACCAGAAAGCCACTTATGTTTGTGTGGCACGAGTCAGTGGCAAAACATGGTTCTTCTAAGTTACTTCATGCATTCTGAAATACATTGAGCTGCATTTCGAACCACTTAAAGAAGGTGAAATTAGGAGATTAGTTGTTTGGTCAGATCGTATTGCTCAAAACAATAACTGGCTGTGTACTGCTCTATATCATTATCTGATTGCTAAGAAATATTTCACAACCACTGACCAAAAATTCTTAGTCAGTGGTCACAGTTTTCTTCCCTGCAATAGGGACTTTGCCCTGATTGAAAGAAATAAGAAAACATCAAGTGTATCATCCAAAACAATGGCTTGAATTTATTGTTAATGCAAGTTCATCTTTTAGTGCATAATACATGGACAAAGAAGATTTCATTGACCTGTCTGTCATTGAAGCAATGTTTAAAAAACCGGCCGATTTCAAGATAACACCTTTTCATTGGATTCAGTTCTCATCGGACGAACCAAATTCTGTTCGGACGCGAGTGAGTCATAACACCTTACAACCTTGGTACAGCTATGTAATACGGCCAGTATAATTTAATGTTTTTGGTTTTATTATACTTATTTGTAGGTTAGATCACTATTCTATTTGTGCTGTTTAGATCCTTTTTCCACTGAAATTCATTTTGTTAAGCTACAAGTCAATATCCAAACGTAAATAAAGGTAATATTGAACATGAAGCATTTTGTATGATGTACAGTTATTATGCCTTGCATAGTTTTAGCAGGTCATGCTCCTTTGTCTCAAAATTGTATTTTTGCTATTATGAACAATCATGTTTTTGTGGGTTAGATCACTATTCAGGGTAACTATTCAATTATTGATTGAGGAAACTGGCAATGTATTCCAACATTCAACAAAGAAAAGCTGAGCTGTATCTACATAATTGACTACAGTTATGTAGAACATTGTACTAGTTAGAAAGTAGAAGCTAGTAGCCTGCCACACAGCTGGTGACATGCATGGTAAGATAACTGTGTGTTGCTTCATGAGCACAGTAGTTTCTGCAGTAAATGCTGGTCTCTCTAATCACATGTGTCAAGGCCACAAAACATTGCAGAAGAAATTCTATGCATTCTCTCAATTTGTAGAGTGATGGCTGGTTACCTTTGATGCCCCTGTTCAGTATAATGCTGCATTTGTTGAACGGTGAGGTGAACACACCTCGTCGCGAATGGGAAGGGGTGATGACTGGATTTGTTTGTATGGACATACTCCATTGCGAAATAAATGACTGTCACAAGAAAACTAAAAGTAAAAATAAGACAAGAAAACATAAATAAGCAGAGTATGGAGTATGTCCATACAAACAAATCCAGTCATGCACTCCCATTGCACAGTTCTTTCAAAGATCATATTCAGTGGTGATGTCCTCCACGAGGGCCAAATATTACTGAAGATGCAAAACTTCATTATTTAAAAACTGGTAAGTTTCCAGGAGGATGGAAGAAAAAATTACGTGAACTAAAAATGTTAGCGCTGCAGGTCCCGCTGAATGAACTGTTACTAGCAGACACATCCTGTGTTTATTTTCTCATTGTTGGTGTGTGTTGAATTACAAAATAGTATCTGTTTAAATTTGTGGCAATGTATTTTCTGTGTAATTTTGTGGCATTTTTATAGAGTACTTTAAACATCTAGCATAAGAGAGTTGAATGCAGTTAGCAACTACGTTATCATGCGTATATTTACGTGTAAATTAAATGATTTATAAAACGTAATTCTGTGGCAATATTTGGGGTAGTGTAATTGAGAAGTGAAAAGTGTTTTTTCCTTCAGTTAAATGTGTACTTGCATGTTTTCAGACAAACGTTATAGAAGTCAATAATTCAGGTAAGTTCATCAGTAATTTTTAAAAGCAAATGTATACCTCCAGAAGGGAAGACAAAGTATGCAAATCTGAAAGTCTGTTGGCAAACTGCAGTAGGCTTACATTTGCCTCAACAATTTTATAATAGGTAAGTTGTCATATTTATTGTTGTTTCAGTTATTTAACTGTTGTGAAATGTAGCAATTTTACTAGTAGAAAATCACTGTAGCTTACAGTCAGCTTCAACAGAAATAGTTAAACGTGAAATGCATGAATTTAGATGTTTACCTACATTCGGTAAAATCGTTAGTAGTGGGATGATAATTTTTGAAAGTTGCCATGGAAGTGGGAACTGATTCAACCAGAGGGGAAATTTCGTAGGCTTAGAAGAAAGTTGTGTTACGTGGGTTTTAGGATTTGTATGGGTTTATCTGTTCAAGTACAAGCATAAGTTAGTCTCAAAGAGAATTGGAGTATGCCTAGGTTAGTGTGAGGTGGGCTGAGTGGGTTTCAATAATAATAATTACTGTGACAATTGGGCTGATGCCCAGTGGCAAGTACTTATCCTTGCGATCCTCTTTCCTCAACAAGCGCTCCATAAAGTGCGCCACACTTCTTGCCGTCACCAAATCTTCCTGCAACACATTCTACACTCTCACCGTCCGCACCAACATGGACTGCCTTCCCAGCACTGTACTCACCTTATGCTCCTCCTTAATTCACCATTCTAAACATTCTGATCAGTCTCTCCACCTTTCTCCTTTCATTTAGGCAAGGCCAACTCATCTCGCATCATCATTAATGAAGGCCTAAAATGTCTTTCACCCCCTCCAGCCTGCCCCACTCTTCCCCTGCCTTTCACCCATCATGCTGCCCACCTTTGCACCTTATCAAGCTGTCATATCTCCACCTCCACGTAGGAGTCCCAGACTGCTGCTACATATTCCATTAGTCGAACTATGGTGTTATATGCCTTTTCCTTTACTTCGGGGTTAATTCCCTTTAGTACTCTACCAAAATTCCCAGGGTCTTCCTCCATTTTGAAACAAACTTTCTGTACTTGTTTTATTCACTAAATCATCTTGCAACACTACTCCGAAGTATTTATAATTCTGTGACATCCCCTATCTCTTGCTCTTTCCATTTGTTGATATCCTTGCTCTCTCTCCTCTTCTCAATAACCTTACCACCTTCTTTTTCCTTACATTAATCTTCATTTTATTATTTAATGTCAATATCATCCTTTAACCTCTTTTTCTTCGGCCACTTCCTCGTAAATTACATAATCATCTGCCAAATTGCCTCTCCTACGCTCTTTAGCGAGGTCTTAAGAACCGATCAGGATGAAATGAGGTGAAGGGACAACACATCATTCATGCTCTAGCCTGGATTTGAACCCAGGACCTCTCACACCAATGACAGGCACCCGACTATGTTATGGAGGCTGGCTAGGTTAATGCGACATGTACTCCAAGCTTAGGGATTGCTGAGCCTTTGTAGGTCTCTAGTTTGTGAATTGGCATTATCACTAAATGTATTGAAGTTGTAAGATGCAGTTGGGTAACAAACTAACTTTTACCTTGATATGTTCACAGTTTTTTTCAGCTCAGGCAGTATTTAATAAAAATTATTTATGTAATTCATCCATTAAGCAAATTATTGTGTGTGTTGTTTTACAATGATAATTAAATTTTAAAATGTGTAATCAACATATACCTATATTTAAGTTGTCTTTATGAAGATTACTATGATAACTAATATACAAACTAATTATTTATTTTACTTGCACAGTGCACGAGAAATACTAATAGTGTAAACATGCGCGTTTGACAGATGATTCTACAAGAATCAAACACAGCAAAGAACATTAACTGGTGCTTGCCCCTGAGAAATGTGTGCTGGTTTTGGCTGTCGCTGAGGAAGGATGAAGTTGCAGCTATGGCAAGGTGTTGGAGAGGAGAGCAGGTTAGTTGGAATGCAGATGAGATGATGTCAGATGCCGGCTAATGACCATTTCCTGGTGTAGTTCAATAATTTTACGTGACAGTAACATAAGTTTTAGAGTCATGCTTACTCTATTGAGTAGATCAAGTAAGGCTTACGCTCGTGCTCACATGCTGGTATCTTGAGGCACTTACGTAAGCCTTACTTGATCTACTCAGTAGAGTAAGCATGACTCTAAAATCAGGTAAGAACCTCGTATGATAAAAGTCTACTGGCCTGCAAGATCTCTAAATATTCAACTCCATCTCTTTGATGGCTTTACTCAGGTCTACTCTGTACAGCAGACGAGTAGATAGCCGCAAGCAGACGAAAAGCAGGAAAAAGCACACGTAAGAAGTATAAACAAACACAAGATTGCTGTAATAAAGAACACACATTCTAAAGTGTTTGAGTGCACGTTCACAAAAAAGTACTACAGCATGTTTAAACATGGTATTTTTGCTGGACAAGAAGTCAGGAGGACTTTTCATCAAGTAAAAATGTTGCCAGAGAACGTAATTCAGGTATGAAATAAATTATAAAATTGTTGATTATTATGCCTGCTAAACATTTACATTTTAAAATTTTAAATTTATTTGTATTAACAACTTTTGATTAATGCAAAACACAGCAAAGAGAACTTTCACGTTGCACTTCTTTATTGCTTCTAGAATTTGTGTACAGTATACATTACTAGTACACATTTTTAATGCCATGTACGCACCAGTGCTAAAGATATTGTGCACTGTTTAAGACTGGTCTTATAATACAGGTGGGCCAGATTGGCAACTGAAACAGAATACAACCCCAATTTTACAAGGCCTCGTACTGTTTGACGATCTTATGAAATCAATGACTTTGCAAAAATGTGTGTTTTTAGATCCTCCCAAACACCTCCTTGAAATAGCTTTCTTTGGTGTTATTGCAGCTTCAGTCAATCCTAAAAAATACTGTATTTACTGGTGTATAGCGTGCACTTTTATTCCAAAATAAAGGATATCAATTCTGAGGTGCATGCTATACACGGAAAATAGAGAAATGTGGGGAAGAAGAAGAAAAACTGTTTTTTTTGGGAGGAGGGAAGTGTCGCAAAAAAAAAAGTTGCTGCTGGCCTGGCACAGTGACTTCCTCACGTTACCTCCTACACAGCAGGCAAACAACAGTACTATGTGTGCATGATGCGCAGGCTATTTATGGATAACTGCCAAGAAGGCAGAGACAAGTCACATTCCAATGGCTCTCCTCCACCCCCTCCACTGTCACACACTAACCAATCTGACCTTTTTCCTTCTTTTTTTTTTCTTTACTGCCTACCACATCTTCCTCCCTCCTTTCCCTAGGCCAATGACTGAATGCCACCCATGCGTTGCTTTGCCTTCTCCGACTGATTTTATTAGATACTTACTAACAAGGCACTTAATTTTTTCTCCTGAAACGTGTAACCAAAATAAACTAAATTAAACTAGCGTACTTTCTTCACCACAATCTCAGATTTTGAGAGCTTCACTTCTTCAATCTCTCTAATGAAGCAAACTTTTGGCTCAAAGTGAAAGTGTTGTTTCCACTTATTTGTTGCGACCACATAAATTAAACTAGCATAATGTGTTATGGGTCTACACAAGTCACTTGTGACAATATCTTTTAAGCTACTAGCGGTTATTATTTGGTTTGGGGTGATTATGCAATGAACTGGCTGCTGACTTTCTGCGTCATGAGAAGCTGCGGGGCAGGTGAAAAGCAGTGGCAGGCCAAGCTGTGCAAGCGGGTTTTCAGTTCATTTTGACTTGATCAATATACTTTTTGGGTATCATAGTAAAGAGAACATGCCAATCTGCAAAAATCAACCTATTAATTATTTATTGTAAGTTATTTCCTGTTAAATTGGTTTCAACATAATTTTTAGGCATTTTTTTTTTTTTGGGTTTCAGGGGTCAAAATTGACCCAATTTGGTTATATCAAGAACATCGGTACAGTGAGGACCGAACCCGAAACCAAAACTCTCATAACGGGACTCTATTTTATAACAATGTTAGCTGCCTGTTAAATTTCGAGAATTTGTCTGTCACTGGTCGAGTCCTATGCAATTAACGAAGTTGGTCATTCATATATTTTTGTAATAACTGGACAAAAAAATAAATTCTAATTTATGTTACTTGACAGAGAATACCTAAATCCTACAAATAAGATATAGTAGAGTCTCGTTATAACGAGGTGTCACTGTTCCGGGTTTGATTCTCGCCATTACAGAATTGGACCGAATTTGACCTCCAAAACCAAAACAACTGCCTTAAAATTGCATTGAAATTGGATTTAAACCTATTTAACAGGCTGTTATATTTATTAAATTATGGAGTATTTAAAAATGTTAGCATGTGCTATTCACGATGTTACCGAATGGTACATTTATTGAGTCAAAATAACCGATTGCACAACTCAGCTGCCGCAGAAACGTCCAGGAATCAATCAGTCTACCACCATGTCTTGACACTACATGCTGACGGAAGCTGCATTGCGGGATTGCCGCCAACCAAATTGCAACAGCTAGACACGGTAAAACTATGCATTTTAAAGTAACTAAAATAAGTAACATTATGTCATGATATTTTTGCAATTAATATGATACCATATCAACACTTCTCTTCAATTCATAGATATAACATGTTACCACCTGCTGCTTAAGTTTACAGAAACTTATGAATTACATATTAACGAGATAAAATAATATTGGTATAATATGGCGAGAGATGTCACACTTGACAATTCTTTTATGAAATATTGAGCTAAATTAAAAAGCATTTACTTAAATAAACGCTGTACAATTATTTGTGCAAATTATTTTGTTAAAAAAGCATGGCATGACTTACTCAGAACTTGTTAACAGTTAAGAAAATGTGATAACTGTTTTAAAGACCATTAGTGCCAGTTGTGTATGTGCATGTTAAAAGAAAAGGTTGAATAGGCGGGTAGGGGGAATGTGACTTCCTGTTACCGAGCTGTCACCCGATGACCGTGGGAACGGCGAGATAGGAGAACGAGTGACGAAGATTCCATGTAAAGAGTATAGAAATGCTACGCAAGACAGTGACAAAATCCTTCACAAAAGCTACCCTTCTAAAAATATTTTTAGTAGTGTGATGCTGTATTTATTTTTTCACTTTTTCTCTCTTAGAAGTATGGTTGCTGCTATTGTAACATTTGGTATGTTTATAATAAAAGTATAAGCCTTCAGTAGTACTCTTGTGTACAGTAGCATCTTGTAATGTTTTATCTCAAATCCAGCCACAAAAACATCGACGATATGGCGCCAGTCAGACGTGTGTGTTTCAAGATGCCTGCCACAGCCACTCTACCATCTGCATGGCTGGCAGCTTGCAAGGTCACTGTGGGTGACTCACGTGTACGGGGGGAGGGAAGATGAGGACAGGACAACAGGCACTCGCAGTGTGATGCACCTCAGGCATCTAAGCAGAGGAAGTGGAGTACATAGTTCTAAAAATAAACAAGGCACATCTGCTGTGTGCACGTGTAATGTTAGTGAGCTGTGTACTTGGGTGGTCCACTGTAATGCAGTGTAGTCTGTAAATTCTTTTCATTTGATTGGCATCGCCAGGGACAGTATGTCTTTTCTCAATGAAATACCGTATTTGTCGGCATATAAGACGAGTCATGGTTTTGGAGGTACAAAATCTTGAAAAAAAGTAAATTACTAATTTTGAAATTCCCGACAAAAATATTTTTTTCCTTTGCCTGAAACTATAAAAATTTAGTTTATATATTTTCAATGCATTTATTATCGGCATGTAAACATCATAGTGAACAAATAAACGAATAACATTGGCTAGTACTGCCCTCCGCGCGCCCAAGAGCCAAGGAAATGCACGGCGGCGGCCGGCGATATCTCCATTTGCCGGCAGGTGGGCGCGACTTGGCAACGTCGGACAGAGGCACGTCGCGCACTACATGGCAACGCCGGGCTACAACAGCTGCTTGCAAGGTCATCGCATTCCTGTGCGCTGTTGTCCGCCAGCCGAGCAATAGACGGTAGACACATGAATGTGTGGTACGGTATCTAGATCCTCGTTTTTTCCGCCAGAGAGTCTTGTGCTTGCGAGACAAAGGATGAAAGCATGCGGACCTAGATCCTCGTTTTCTCTGCCCGAGAGTTGTAGGCTGGCGAGACAAAGTATCTCGGCACGCGCTCGCATCGATCGCAGCTTCGCTGCGAGGAAGTGTCCTTTATTATGAATGACGCTCATCAAAATTTCGTACCGCAAATTTTATTAAAATAAACGGGGCACTCGTTTTGATTTGTGATGAAAAACACAATTCCTTGAAACATCATACAACTCCACAGCTTACAGCTTAGCTTTCAAACGATTTTTGGCTACCTAAATTTTTGCACCCTCATATAAGACGAGTATCAATTTTTGAGGGCCAAAAATATGTAAAAATTGTCGTCTTATATGCCGGCAAATATGGTAATAGTAATTTTTCAGAATCAAATGAAAAAGATAGTAACAAAAATTTAACCAATGCATAGTTGACAAATCTACAACTTTGGTTAGTAATTACTATTTATTCCTCCTTCAACCCATTTTTTTCCTGGCTTATACTGTGTGTTTTAACTCCCACCTCTTCACGGCAAAAACATCATTCTGTTTTTCACTCATAATGAATCGAAAGTAAAGAATTCAACTACACATAGAATTACACTGCTGCACATGTGAAACTAAACCAACACAACAACGTGCCCCAAAGTGACAAAATTTAAAACTTCACTATGGGTAATGTTTTTGTAAATGATTTTTTTACTACCTACTTTGTCGCTTTGATTTTCTCTCTGCGCGTGTGGACGTGTTGCTGGGATACCGTCGCATCACTCACTCCCCGTACCTTCTCTCCCCATTCCCTCTTCTGATTTCCTTTTGTTTTTCATCTCTTTTTCTGTTCCATCATATGCACAGCCACGTGCACACACACGAGCGCCAGGCGGGCACAAGCAGATCTCCTCCACAATCTTACGTAACGTGATGTTATTTAGCTTCTTAAAACTGTCTAACCAAACAGCCGAGCACTTGAAGTCTTCAACATTTTACATCGCGGCAGACGTGTTGGCCTTTTACATGGGGTTCCGTGATCGGCACATGTTGGCACCTCGCTTTTTAGTTTCATGTTACGACTTTCCTTCTCAACTGCAGCCATTATCTCATCTTCCAAAAACTGTATCAAAATTCAAACAAAATAGTGTAAGCAGGTTGTCAACAGAAGTGAAGCACAATAACTATTAATGAAATTAAAATCAAAGCAGAAAATTCAAATTACTCAAGCCAAACCAAGTACAGTTAAAGCACAATTACCTCGAAAGGCAATGGAAATATTGAAAAGATTCACATGTCAAATAAGATAAATGTATTAAAGGGCGAGATTCTATTTTTAGAGCAGTGCTTGTTGGCTGGTAGGGTTTAAAGCGGAAGGGATATCAAGGCAGTGGAAGAAATGTGAGACGCTGAAGCGAAGGGTGGGAGGGAAGCAGGCAAACAGATAAAAGTGCGCTATAGCATCACGCAGTCACGGAAGTCCGCGCAAACCTGGTTCACACGGGCATGAAACTCACCGCAAGCCTTCTTCACACAATGTCGCCCATCAACAAATTTTAGTTTTTCAATAAATATTTTGTATTTTTTTTAATTTTTTGACAGTTCCTCAAAAATACCTTGCTTTAATAGAATTTTCGCTACTAGCGAGCTCGCAATATAAAAATTATATTGTATTTAAATGCTGTTTTTCATCATGTCTAATCGTTTTAAAGATACTAGGTATCTAAAATACATCACCAGTTTCTTAGTCAATAGAGCTGTAACTGTTACCTTGCTGATGTCATTTGAATGAATGGTTTACTTACAAAAAATTACCATGTATAATCCAGTAAGTAAAATTGATGGCTACTGCTCGCATGAAAATTTATATGTCATTAGAAGTGAGTGTGGTTATTATTTATACGTAATTTGCCACTATCTTAGTGTCAATGTATCAAACAGTTGACTATCTAAACTATTTTCTTCACAGGAACCTGTGTTCATACGTGGTTCATTCTCCCTTGGTACAATGAAAAATAGGAACTTCTAAGGACATTCTAAAATATTTTTAAGGACGGAAACATTTTTTGCTGCTGTATTTCCACTCGTATTACCGTATAAACCCACGTACCACCCGCACCTTTTTGCGAAAATATAAGTTTCTAAAAGTGGGGTGCGGGTGGTACATTGGTCAAACTGCACTTGGGCCGTTTTTGCACTGACGAAAAAGCACTGCCGTAGTACAACTTGCCACCTTTATACTTAAGCAAGGTATAGTGCGAGGTAGAGTGAACCCTAGTTTTTTGACGAATGACTTAATTAATTTACGTAACGGCTGTGATAACCATGTGGAATGATGTCAGCCGCGCGGCTGTGTTGTGCACTGTGCAGACGGTTGAAGATAGGATAGAATGGGTGGGTGGAGCGAAGCGAGTTGGGTGGGGGAGGGGGTGGGAGGTAGAGCCAGCAGCGAAGGTCACATTCCATTCGGTGTTGCCACATTGCAGCTTGCTGCGCACAAACATGTCGAGCGTGATAGAGAAGCACAGCACATACCGTTAAGTACCGAGTGGTTTCATATGTGTATTCATAGCTGAAAGTAGAAATGAGTCGTAAAGGGCTGCGTTCATTCACAGTTGCAGAAAAATTAAAGATTATTAGTGAAGCGGAAGAGTTCGGTAACCGTGCTGCGGGAAGAAAATTTTAAGGAATTGCGTTTTTAGTCACAAATGAAAACGAGTGCCCCGTTTTTTAAATAAAATTTACGGTACAAAATTTTGATGAGCGTCATTCATAATAAAGGACACTTCCTCGCAGCAAAGCGACGATCGATGCAGCTGGAGCGCGTGACGAGATAATTTGTCTCGCCAGCCTACAACTTTGGAGCCAAGAAAATGAGGATCTAGGTCCTCATGCTTGCAGCCTTTGTCTCGCAAGCACAAAACTCTCGGGCAGAAAACACGAGGAACAAGGGTACCGTACCATACATTCATGTATCTACTGTCTAGTGCTAGGCTGGCAGACAACAGCGGACAGGAATGCAATGACCTTGCAAGCAGCTGTTGTAGCCCGGCATTGCCATGTAGCGCATAGCGTGCCTCAGTCCAGCGTTGCCAAGTCGCGCACATCTGCCGGCAACTGATGATGTCGCCGGCCGCCGTGCATTTCCTTGGCTCTTCGCGCCCGGAAAGCAGTAGTAGTCAATGTTACTCGTTTATGTGTCTAGTATGATGTCTATATGACTGTAATAAATGTATTGAAAATATTTACACTAAATTTTTAATGTTTCTGGCAAAGGTCAAAAATTTTTTTTCTGTCAGGAATTTAAAAATCAGTAATTTACTTTTTCTCAAGATTTTGTACCTTCAAAACCATGACTCGTATTATATGCGGGGTCGTCCTATATGCCGACAAATACGGTATGTTCATAATACAATCATAGCACTACTTTTTGTTCCTAGCTCGGAAACTTCCTAACTTAATTGAAACACACAATCTACAACTATGTTATGAAATAAGCCAGGCCTAACAAAAACCTAATAAATATATTTTACACTAGTAATGCTGCTAAAGGAAAATCAGTTTCACTACAAACTACGAGACTTAACGTTTGTTTTAAAAAATCAAAGTTACAGTTTGTAACACCATGTTTTATTAGGGGATACGTAAATACGTTTAAAACTCACAAACTTCCCAAATCGTAATAAACACAAATTTCACTCAGAGCTAAATTCTTTTACGTACCCTTCAGACGTATTTTGCTCCAAATACGTATTATGTTGTTCGTTAGAATAGGTTAAGCATCCTCTCAAACACACACCACACATTTTTAACTTCAGATTTTGACACGTGGTTAATAGTATCCATATGCGTGATTCGTATTAAAAGAGCTGCAGAATAGTGTTTCATCATCAAAATCAAAAGCTTCCAAGTGTGAAGAATCTACTGACTCGGTCGAGAGAATTCCAAACAAATCTCATGCTGTGACGTGCACTGGCACGTCACACTTACTTGGCCTCTTATCACACAGTAATGTCAATTTTTTTTTGTCGTAAAATGTTTTTTTTTTTTTGTAATAACAAATTAAGTAGTCCAAATTAACCAGGTATAAGGATGTATACGGCGGGATCCAACCTATTAATTGGGGATGCGAGTAGAGAAATTTACATTAAAATTTTCTTTTTAATTTTAAATTTAACTTTAAAGCAAGAGAAAAGCATAGAATTTTACATGT
>PNEQ01080514.1:6221-20079 GCA_003012365.1 Medauroidea extradentata
AGGGGGGGGGGGTGCGGGCGGGTGTGAACGAATCTACTCGAGACACTGCTCTGGCCAGCCAGTTAAATATCTGTAGTGGAGAATATTTAAACTTATAACATTGTGACTTTTACAATTCATATTTTACAAACGGTTGCTTGGCTTTGAAAATCACACATACACTGTAGAATTTCTTTTTAAATTCTAAACAAGTAGCGTGCATTTTTTTCTGATGCGCCCACGGAGGTTCGAACCAATATCCCTCTTGGTAAAATATCATGTTAAATATAGTGTAAAAAATTAAGTCTAACATGACTAATGGACGGGCACATACGATAAACTAATCAAAGCTTTCTGCCCCGTCCCATATGTTGGGCTCAGTATTTTGTCATCTCTAGAAATTCAAACATGTCTTTCTTGCTAACTTGTCTTCAAATTCAACAAAAGTCTTGTATGTGTTAAGAAGATCGTCGCACACTTAGAAAAATGATACGAAACACTCGTGAAAGAAATGCACTTAAGTAGCCTATACATACTTGATAGCATATACATATATGTAAGCATATGAATGCATAAATATGCAAGCATATGTATGTATATATATGCATAGTATTTATAAATCTTAGTTCATGCAAGCATATATATGTATGTGTATCTTATTACCATATAATATACATATACCTTTCACGAGTGTTTCTTTTTTTTTTGTCTGATAAAAAAACTGCTGGTTGGACGAAGATGAGAAAAAAACTATAGTCCTGGCAGGGGTTCTAACTCAGGACCATTAGGTTAAATTTCAAACTGAGCTACTCGGACAATTGCGTATGTCAAGTGTATTTAGTTGTGAATATAACAAGAGATAATGTTTTTTTAATCACTTTGTTACTTACTAGTGTACAAATGTGAGATTGAGCTGAGAGTAGTTTTACCTGCTTATTTTAGGTCAGCACAAACCGAACTCTGATTATATTATGACTGGTAGAATCTTTTGAGTATATAAAAGGATATGGGTGCTCGGGGCTGAAATAATTACAACAAATGTATCCTAGTACCGTACATTTAGCGTTTTACTGACTACAGGGGAATGGTACTGAGTATCGAAAGGGACTTACGAAAATTTCTTAACTCGCGCAGACGATTTTTTATGGAATGTTTAGTGATAACTAAACGACTCAGAACATCACCAGCTTTCTACAACCTTACAAAGTGACTAGCCGTCCTATGTTCGCAGAACAGTTTATGTGATACGATATCAACTTGCCTACAGAAGAATACAGCTATAGGCTGTTCTCTATGGTTATTAGCTTTTCGCGTATGTGAGTTAGAACCGCTTACATATACGTAGCTAACTCCTGATGTCGTCATATTTTAATTTGATTTAAGGTAACGCGATCAATAAAGAAAATGTAATTTTACAATACTACAGGTTGGTGTGATATAATATTGACGAAGAAACGATGACTTCTCACGATGAACGGTGACTAGTGAGTGAATGAGAGACGTTGGTCAACGCTCAACCTCGTGTATGAAGCAACGTTGGAATGAAAGGGTGGGGGAAAACGGGAGATCTCCGAGATACCCCACCGATTAACTGCTTCGTCCGGCACGATGAATACATGTGAAAATCCGGGGTGGTGAATGTTATGACTATTCGGCCACCATTGCCCCCTAACGACGACTAGCAGAATTATGTTATGATTACAGCCTATCACCCGTGCTTATAACGAAATCAGCATCGTTGCTATCCAGCTTCCAGCTTGGTACATGAGAATCATCGAAGTAGATAGCATAGAATTAATGGTTGTATTTAAGCACTGTTTATGTAAAAATGAGCTCAGTTAGTCGATAGACGTGCTGGAAAGCAGATTGACATCATCATTTATAGGTACTTATTGTGTAAAACTATGACGTTAAGAAGATGGCATCGGAGATCGAAGACTTGCCATCTATATCAGTGGCCACAATTCAGCCGAAAGTGTTCTCTGGTAATCATATGCATACTTCTCTGAAACAGTGTTGCTACTGTGGGAATTCATTTAGTACACACTCGAATGCTGGTCGCCATGAACAAAGTCACTGGATGTTTAGTGTATCGTACAAGACTTACCTGTGTGATAACTGTGATGAAGTGTTTACTCGCAATGATACCTTGACTAGACACAGGAAAATATGCAAAGGAAATGTTTCTCGTTCTTCGGGGTGTGAATGCAAGTACTGCGATAAACTGTTCTCTAGTTTCTGTGCTCTACGCATACACGAAGAAAGCAACTGTAAGCTCGGTATCGCCTACAAGACTTACTCATGTGATAACTGTAGTGCTGTATATGCGAATAAACAAGGAAACAACATTCACGTCAGAAACTGTACTTCAAAAATAACTACAACATAGGTGACTGTAGAATATGATTATTGATATACGACCATTTTGTATGTTTTCTTAGGGACTGAAATAAAGCAACGTACCAGTCAATAGACTCCTGGGTTGATAATTTATTTTCCTGGGTAACATTTACTTACTCTGGAGAAAAGTACTGACACTAGAGTGTTTTATGTAGAAAAAAAGTAAGATGGAAGTTAATTTCTGTAAGATTTATTTGATTTAAACATACGTGAAAACTCGTTTGCATAAGACTACACTGTACATGATAGGATTATAACTTAAATACGAAAATGCCAAGCAAGCAATGTTAAGAAGTAACGTGGGACACGGTTTCGAAAATTTTAAATAACGAAAATTTTGCTGATAAATATGACTACAACTGGTTTATTAAAGTCAATACTAAACAAAACGTATAAGGTTTAAGCTTTAGGTTTGAAAAAGGAAATGATGACTAGCTGATTTTATTTTATTCTTCTTCTTGGTCTTGTAGCTGGTTCTTATGATAGAGTCTTCTATGATTTGCTAGTGATAGGTATTAAGAGTACATGTACAATGAGTGTACCTAAAATATTTTTTCACTAAAATGTAAATGATAGATGAAGAAAAAAAATTGTTTGAGGTTACATTATCTTGATGTTAGAGTGCTGGAAACAAATGAAATCTACATCGTTATGACATGAAATGGTGCAGAATTGAGCTTGGTTTATACCTATTCTGTAAAGAATTTTCTAAAAATCATAAGGGGTATGTGATCTGGAGTGCTGTACGTATGGTACATTATGAGTGAGAGTTTTTATAAAATATTAAGAATTAGCATTAACTTAATTATATGGTAGCTGTCAAGGGAATACGGTAAAGAGATATGATGGTATAAAGGGATGGAACTAACTATTTTATTTTTGATTGGAAATGTGTAATTTCAGTGTAGTTTAGTAGAACTGCATACCTGTAATAGTAATTTTGATTAGTTAGTGACAGGGGTGTTTTTCTTTGCTGGAATGGTATTTATTTATTACTTATAACGTGAGCAGGGTTCGCACATAAAGTTGATACCAAGTACGAACATACACTGTTATGTGTGTGTGTGTGTGTGTGCGTGATCATGTGTTAACTTGCTCTGTTGAAGCGCATGTGTGGGATGGGAGGGGGGGCATATGTTCGAGTATGAACTTGCTCTGCTGGGTAAGTGCATGTGTGAAGTTATATTCGTGTATGAACTTGCTCTGCATGTGAGTTTGTGTGTGAGTATAATTAAAATATGTATGGTCAAGCTGATATAGGTCAGAAGATATTATTGTTAGAAAATATTACCTTAGAAGATTAGTATTTTGTATCAAGGTAAAGTATGCCGTATAAACTAGTATATTTACGAAAAAGTGTTACATTTAATAAATAATATTTATTTATTTTATAACATAAGCTGAAACATTTTAGCATGGTATGTATAATTCAATATTATCCGAGTATTTTAGAATGATAGTTTCTTTCAGGATAGTAGCAATATGAGATAATGTTGATGTGTACGAGAAAATTTATTTGAGTACCTTAACAGATATAAGTGACTGATCGGACCTTTAGAATATATTATATGTTCGTTACGTTACGATTGAGTGCCTTGACAGCATCATATTTTACTCAGTGTAGTGATTCTGAGTCATGGCATGTTCAGTATTATGGGACAGTGATTTTGACTGTTATTTATAAAAACCAAGTGATACATATTAAGTGCGCTTGTCTAGTAATGACAGAAATTCAGGTACAACAATTGGATACATTCATAGTAATTGTGTGACTTCGGAAATAAATGATCAAATGTTACATGGAGAATGATTTGGTTTGAGGTATATTTCATTGACTTTTACATGAGTTTTAATAGTATGATCCAATGAAGTTTTGTGTGTACTGCCTGACTGAGTAACATGTCTTGTGTAGTACAAGTAAGTAATGAAGGTGCGTTTTGTCTAGATGAAAATTGAGTTTAGTTTAATGGATGAGAGCGAAATGTAGGTTTGTAGGACTTAGAAAATTTTAGCGAATAATTTTTATCGGCTATGTTTTGACTGACATGAATGTACTGGAGATGATACCGTATGTAGCATGTGCCAGCTAATGATATTTGGTATAAGAGGGACGGCTTTTGGTTGTGTTAAGTTATATGATTGAAAGGTGCGATTTATGTATTCGTGTGGTATGGTTAACCGATTTAACATTGGAAATAAATATGTGATGATATTTACTTAACGTAAAGTAGCGAATAGTTTACTAAGTGACCTGCCTCGGTTAGTTAATGAATGCTGAGATAATATTGAAGTATATGTTATGTATGGATGATAAAATGCTTTAAGAAGTATGGATGTTTTGAAGCATTCAAATCTTAAATGATAAGCTGATTGTAGCTTTGACCTATCTTGATAATTTAGTAGGTAAACGAATATTACAAGTGTCGCTGGGTTATGGTGCTAGGAAGCGATTAACAGTACGATAGATTGATAGTAAGTAATATTTGACTGATAGGTCAAGATGGTTACATAAAAGATTGAAGACGAAGCTATAGATAAATATTGTGGGTATTTGTGCTGATAACTGCATGGAAGGTTTGTTATTTCTACATGATTTCGAGAAGAAACTTAATTATAGATGTGTTCCTTAACACTTCGTATTTTTTTATTGTTGGTTATGTCCAGTTAAGGTGAATATGTAGGTATAAAAATTAATTATGAATAATAATTATATTTTTAAACTAGAAGGTACGTTAAAAAATTGTTTAACTTGTGAATGAGAAAATACTTCGCAGGAGGAAAATATCTTATGCTGTGTGGAATACAACGGTTTCGTAACATTGGTCTAAGTGTGCGACGATCTTCTTAACACATATAAGACTTTTGTTGAATTTGAAGACAAGTTAGCAAGAAAGACATGTTTGGATTTCTAGAGATGACAAAATACTGAGCCCAACATATGGGACGGGGCAGAAAGCTTTGATTAGTTTATCGTATGTGCCCGAACATTAGTCATGTTAGGCTTAAATTTTTTACACCATATTGAACATTATTTTAACAAGAGGGATATTGGTTTGAACCTCCGTGGGCGCATCAGAAAAAATTAACGCTACTTGTTTAGAATTTAAAAAGAAATTCTACAGTGTATGTGTGATTTTCAAAGCCAAGCAAATGTTTGTAAAATATGGACTTGTAAAGTCTCAAAGTTATAATTTTCAATATTCTCCACTACAGATATTTAACTGGCTGGCCAGAGCTGTGTGTCTCGAGTCGACAAGTTCACACCCGCCCGCACCCCTCCCTCCCTGCCTAACCCACCTGACAACTTACCGGCCGTAGGTGCAATGTGATCAGTCTCTGTCTCTCTCTCTCTCTGTCTCTCTAGCATTGACGCTTCCAGCAGCCTACTCGCGAATGAAGTAAATGTACTTTAATTTTTCTCGATCTGAATAATTTTTTTTTAAATTGTGATGTTATTGAAAATAATCAAATATACGTGTTAGTCTCTTTTAAATATATTATTTTTTTCGCTATTGTTTACCTAGACAAATTAAATTACATAAAAAATCGTATTTTGGAAGCACTTTTGTAATTCACGGTGGTTATAAATGTGATGGACTCTGATATTAATGTGCAAGGTAAAAATGAACCATGGTTATGTTTAAATAGAAAAAAAATACTTAAGACTCTTCTTACGATTTTGTTGTACTGTAATTAGTTTCATGAAAGTTATGTTTTTGTCTGACTACGATATGTAGCGTAGAAAGGAGGGGTCGTGTATAGTTAAGATGAGCAAAGTAGAAATATCTGTTCTGTATATTAGTAATACATTGTTGGTTAAAGTAAGCAGGTTTATATAATTTTTTTACTTATAGAATCGTTAAGAATGGTTAGGGTCAGAGAGAGATTTTGGTCAGCGACAAACATCTAAGTCTTTAGTGCTGGAAGAATGGATAGGTTTTAATCTGACTGTGAGATAGGAACTTGAAAGGAAATAAAGACGTATTAAAACTGTAATACATATGGAAGAAAATCTTGAACATATGAAATAATGAAATTGGTTAAAAATTTACATACTATATACGAAAGTGAATGAAGAAATGTCGTGTATATGTAACTGCTCGCTACGCATAGAGAAAGTCATATCTGCGTATGTGTATTGTAGAAGAGTGTAACGAACAGTTCGGACAGGCTCTGACAGGACTGTTGGAGAGTGCTGATAAGAGTTGTGAGGGGGTATTAGGTGCGGGGATGATAGGTATAATTGTGTAGGGATGGTGTGGTATGAATATGAAATTGTGCGTCTGTTTCTTCGATTGGGTGGTGTACGCCATGTCTGAAAGTAGTCGAAGGGTCTTGCATATGTAACTGTCCTGAAAAATATGTTATTTTCAACACGAATGATTTATTTTATCGGAAATGTACATAAATATAGTTAATTTGATAGGAGTGTGAGTGTAGACGATGAAGTTCTGTAGGAGATAATGTCAGTGTTGTTATATAAAATATTCATCAAAACTGTTTTTTTTTTTTTAATAATTCATTGATTGATTTTATTGGGAATCGATCGGATACACCTAAGAAAGAAGTAGTGTTTAAGTAGTATTCATTAATGATATTTAAATAAAGTTTTGAAATTATTATCACAATATTTAAAAAAAACCGATAATTTTGAAATTATTGAACAATATGTAGTCTCAATCGATGGTCGTTACTACTTATGGTCGACTAGCTATTGTATGGAGACGTAGATGTCATGCTGTTTTAGTGAGAATTATAAAGGAAATATTGTTTAGACGATGGGTAAGAAAGTGGAGGTAAAATTGAGTGAGGGGGAGGAGGGGTGTAGCTGTTTGAGCGGGTTATAACACGAGTGAAGGTGAGAGGGGAAAGTAATGATAGGAGGGGGGAAATTCATCACATGACTAACAACCAATTAAATTAAAGGAATGGGATATGGGAAGGGGGAAGGGGGATAAATTAACATATACATGTAAAAAGTGGTGGGGGCGTCTGTGTCGATGGAGCTCGTCCAGGTAAGACGTGTCGGTAGTTGATTTAAGTAAATAATTTTTATATAAAAAGTTTTTTTATTAAATATTTTTATTAAAAAGTTTTAACATAAAATAATTTTGTTAAAATTTCATTTATTAAATATGTGGGGGTTATAATGGAATGCGCAATCGAGAAATTTTTGGAAGAAACACCAAGATGGCGGCCGGAAACAATATGGCGGTCTGAAACAAGATGAAGGTAATATTTTTTTTTTCAGAATTTTTCGGAATGTTTAGAAATTTTTGAAAATTTGGAAATCTTTTAAATTTTTCAAAATTTTGGAAAATTATTGTAATTTGACACTCAAGGTCAAGGTCATGGTTAAAGGTCAAGGTCATCCAACATGGCGGCCGGGGCCGTGAAGTCACAACATGGCGGGTGGTGCCTCACACGGGCGGGTGCCTCATTCCGGCTTCATGCACCAACTTAGGCTAAATCATACTACTATTTCTGTCCCCAGATTCAATGCGAAATCTTGTATTTTCTCTGAAATTTCCTTTATTAACAATAAGCTTTGTTGGTCAGTACCGTGAGAGGACAGTTAGGTTCGCCTAAACTTGCAGTCAAACATTGTTTTACCACACAAGCCCATTTCTTTCCTTACATTACTTTAAACATATTTTTACTTTTCTGTATTTCGTGGCCAGACATGTTACTGAAAATTAACTTAGTATTTATCGTAGTGTTGTATGCACGAAAGAATAACTTACATATAATTTATTTGTTCATGATTAGAGTGCACCTATTATATTTAAATTAAATGTTTTTTACGGAATTTGTAACTGTAGAAGTCTGTTTGAAATGTAATGAAGTTACGATCTGAAACCAAATAATTTAGTGAAAACTGCTAGATGAGCTAATTGGATACCGAATTAAAAAATAACTAACTCAGAACTCACTGTGTGCCAAATTATTTTGTAAAAATTAGTTTAAAGAATTGCTTGATTAGCAGTGAATTGGCATAAAATATTTGGATACCCTTACCTCTATAGTGTTAATATGACTCGCACTGCGGCTGTCAATAACGTTACATAAATTTTAAATATATAAACATTTTGATTGTGGCTTCGCAACAAATTAGAATCTTAGTTTGCACTCGCTAACGATTTTAATTAAAGGTGCTTAATAGGTTCTGTTAAAGTTCTAATGCCACACTATCTTCGTTTTACACAGTAACAGCAAAACCTTAATAGTAATGGGCTGTTAATGGAAACTTATATATATATATATATATATATATATATATATATATATATATATATATATATATATATATATATATATATATATATATATATATATATATATATATATATATATATATATATATATATATATATATATATATATATATATATACTTGTTCGTATAGTAAGCTATCATGCTCCCGAGGCAGGTTGGATATCATTTAATTAATATAATTGGTACATTTTCATTAATTTTCTAAATATTACTTCCTATGAAAGTAATAAATTAAACTTAACATAACCAGCTTTATCACTTATTTATAAAACAAATAATTTTAGACTTAATTCCGGACATATGTTTTGATTTTTTTAATTATTGCTATGCTCCATTATCGCTGTATCCTTGTTGAAAACGGGTGTAATAATTTATCTGACAAACGTGAATTTACGTGAGAAAATAATATATCTAATTTACTTTATACGTAGAATATATCTCACATAACAAGTTTGCAGGAGGAATTCATGCTTCAAGTACAGTAGAGGTTGCAATTGGCTTAAATTTTCTCTTACCACGTGCCTTCTGATATTTCAATAGTTTAATTTCAAGTGTACCTAAAATGTGTTATTTACTTTGTAACCATTTCAAAATTAGTCTTTTTTTTTAAGTTAACCCTAATTTTATATATCAGCTTTGATCTGCAATTCACATCTACAATTTTGCAGCGAAACTGCATTTATCTTCTCCAAAAAAAAAAAAAAAAAAAAAAAAAAAAAAAAAAAAAAAAAAAAAAAAAAAAAAAAAAAAAAAGGTAATAAATCTGAACAACACGAAACCTGTTGAATGTTTTGATCACACTATATGGAGCAGAACATTAAACCATTATCGAAACAAACTACGACATAAAATAAAAGAATATGTATCACATATTTATTAATTGAGTACAAACCGAGTAACGTTCGTCTAACCGACTATTTTTGGGCGAGTGTAGTTTTGGCTATATTTTACAACGAAATACCTTACGTAAACAGTGAACAAACACATCATGTAAAATTAAAATAAACAAAATAAGTGCTATGTAGATAAGCCTAGAAATATGTTATGTCGGATCGCTAATTTATCTAGTTGCGACAATAAGATATTCTCTGCCATACACAGTCGTACATGCCGCCAGACCAACGGATATTCACTGATATTTTCAAGAGAGGCTTACAAATTTCATGTTTTTTCCCCCATTCCTTCATCCGCTGATACCACCGATGTACCTAAAAAAAATCGTTGCTTTTTATAGGCTACCTTGCATTTTCTTCGTGTATGTAACGCACGAAACATTGTTAAAATTTTATTTTTACCTACTACTTGGCATATATACATTTAATGTACAGTTGCATTGCCAGGTCAGCTCATTAACATACAGTAAATTTTTTACAATTAATTAACTGAATGTTTTTCGATTTCTGCTGAGTTTAATTTGAAAGTTCTTTGGGTGCGCAGAAGTTGTTTATGCAGATGGAACGGTCTGTGACCTCGTTAACACGCGAGCAGGTGAGCGCAATGATTCTCTGTTTCTTCCCCCTCCCCTGATACAATCGTTCCTCCCTTTTGCCTTAACCGTTTGTGCATGCGAGCAGCTGGTTCAACTAGGCGATTTTGCACGTCTGTACGGCGAGTATCGAGCGACTCGTCGCGGAACGCAAACCAACATATCTTGTGTTGCAGGGCTCGCATTTCAATTTAAATTGCAGTTAACCAGTGCTTGAAATAAACTTCAACTATCAGACAATATAACAACGAAATGTTATTACAGAAATAAAACGTCTATATACCATAAAATTGTCCATAATATGTTGGTTATAGGCAGACAACATCATACTATAAAATCAAATTGCTATTATTGTGAATTATATTTAGCTGTTACTTTCGAAAGTGGGTTTAGGCCAAAGTATCATACGTAACGAGATATAGTAAAAAGCCATATCATATGTTTTTTATAGTTTATGGTATTTACCTGAATGCAGAGAGCTCCTTAAAAAAGTCATAACTCCTTAAAAAATTGCTGCATTTATTTATCAATCTTCTAGAAATGTACCTCAGATTGCTCGGCAATACAGTCACATAGCTATGCTGTTAACTGTAAACTTGCAAGGCAACTGGAATGTAATAGCTACATCAAATGTTAACGTTGTTTCTTTCTACTGGCAAACTAAGAGAAGTCCTCGACTAGCGCATGGACGGCGTTGCAGCTTGTCACGCGTATTCTATTCTACGCGAAACTGCTTAACTTATTCATATTATGTTTATCTATGAAAAGGACACTATGCTTTTTTATTTATAAAATTAAGCACGCTTGTTAGAAATATGATTTTCGAGCTTCTAAAAATGGCTAAAAACGGTTTTTTTAGACTACCTACTGTAACTCCGAAAAAAAAAAAATTACCTGAATTCGTAAAGTGTAATGCGAGAGACATGCGTTGGTTTTCACTTCAAACTATTTAGAAATAAAATGTTGTAGTCATCGCTAAAAGTCTCGTAGGAAAAAGACTAGAAGGATAACCTTGCACGCCAGTTTGGCGCGCGGCGAATAGAGGCGATATGCTTCTCGTCAAGTGTGCGACACTGGCTGTTCCCACCCGTCAAAGGCGGAAATTCGACACCGACAAAGACTCTTAAAAATCATTATTTTAACGTTGTCAATTGCCTGTTCAATTGTGACGTTGATAATTTGCTGGTCTGTGGTGACGAAGGTGAACTGTAAACTAGTGTGATGTGTACTTCTTCACGGACTCAACGACACGAATTTTGAAAATACTCTGTTTTGGTGACCATCCAGTTGAAAAGGTTTAATTTTATCCTCTGTAACATGCAGGACACTGTATATCCACTTGTTTATTCCGATAAAATATTACAAAGACGATAGCAGGCATTGACACGGATGTATGACATGATAGAACTGTAAAAATATTCCACACAGTAGGATGTAATACCTATGCTACTCGCAACGCCTAGCTCCGCGTGGAGATCACGATGTACACATGGCCGTGGCTCGCACTGAACTCATCTTGCAAGCACAGTTACTTATTTGTTATCATAGCTATGCAATCGCAAGGAAAGCTTGTTTTAACCACGATTGTTTTAAGCAACACATTTGTTATAAGTAACTTGTAAAATTATTTATTTAGCTGGATTTTAAATTTTTACATTTCTACATTAACATATTGCATGCAATGAATTTTTACTACTTATATTTCTTTTTTATGAAATGATTTTGTAGGCTTTCAATGATAATGCCCTCGTGCAAATAAATAAAATGTTTTTACTTGAAAGGAAAAGAAATATTATCTCTTAATTACGAGCAAACTACAACTAAAGTCTTCCTCTGTGAAGCGTATTTTAGGAAGCTTAAAATAAGCAAAATGTTTGGTAGAAGTGCTGGACCATATTAATCCCGAATCAATTTATTAAAACTTCTTCCATAAAAATGCAATGTTAAGCCAACATTTTGTTTTACAAGTAGCCAACAAACAATCAGTTGAGGAAAAACGTAATGTAGGAACCTTGTGTATTTTACCACGAAACAAATAAGCAAAGATAAATTATTCACAAAAGTTAGTATTTACAAAATTATAAATGCGCAACATTGGGCTCACACAAAAGTGTACTACTAACATTAATAAACCATTTTAAGGATTAAAAAAATTGTCCTTCTAATGAAGATGATCAGAAAGTTCTTTATACTCTAATAAATTTGGTGCGAATACTTTCCCCTTTTGCGTTGTTCATGTTTTCCTGCAATTCTTCCTGCTGTTCTGCTGTTTCATAACGTTGGGACAACATAAAGTTACAGTACTACAAACATATTTTAAAAATTCGAAAAATTGATCTTCGAATGCTTACGTCTAGAAATATATCCATTGCGTGTATAATATTGTGTATGATTGTATTCTTCATTTCATTTAACTATTTTTTTTCTGTTTATAATTATGGTGGGTTAATACCATAGACCTAACATATACTTTTATACCAAATGCCAACCATAAATTGACCCGAGATGTTGCCAAATTTCAAACAAAAATTTTAAATATTCAGGAACGTTTGCCTCTGATGCTAAAATATTTCAAATAATTCGTAGCCTGTGAGGTTGAGAAGAACAGCTTTCTTTTACCCCATTTCAAATATATTTTTGTGTTAAAGAAAATGTGTTGGTTTTGCAACTTAAGCCCAACACAAAATTTACAAAAAAGCTAAGTAAATGCCTCCCAACTTAATGCCAACATTCAAACAACCATTTAAAAATTCCGATAATTAATTAAGCATTTCGTAGAGACTCTTTCTTAAATTTAAAAATCATGTTAACTTCAGTTTTGAAAAAATTCCACTAAAATGTCGTTCTCTAACTTTCAATTTGGTCCACTATGTAGGATCAACATTGTATTGTGTATGTGTTCCAACTGATTTTCAACCGTTGACATAACATATCTTGCTTCTGGGAATATTAGCTAATAACCAACAGTTGTCTTTCCAATGTTTTTCCATCACTCTTATCACCGAATCAAAAATTACCACAAACTATATTTTAATACTTTTCTTTTAATAATGAGGTGAAGGCATGTGTGTTATAAAATGTGTAAACATTTTTTTTACCAAATTCATTTTGTTTATTTGGGTTATGAAATAGTGTTGGCTCTACGTGGTTAAAGTTGATACTGAATAACGAATGTATTTCCTAACATTTATTCAGCACTCTACCAAATAATAAACGAAACAAGGAACAATATTTTAGCAGATTTTTTATTTATTTTATTATATGCATATTACTGCGGTTAAGCATTATTCTTATTAAATGTATTAAGATCGATATTCGTTGGAAAATAACATTGTTCAAACACGTTCATATTTGCTAATAACTAACGGTTATCTGGCCATCATTTCTCCATTAATCTACCAACTAACACACAAAGTACAATAATCAATATTGTAGCAGTTATTTTTTAAATAAATATGCCTTACATGTAATTTATTTCATGTTTTAGCATCTTTTCGTGAAATATATAACGTTGGATTTTGTTGTAAAATAGCGTTTAACCAACATAGCTATAGTCAATAAAAACAACGGTAGTTTTACTAAACGGTCGAGTGGTTTTGCCTACCCCCGTGGCTCAATTGCGGCCTACCCTCCGTGGCTCAGTTGCTGCCGACCCCCGGGCTCAGTTGCTGCCTACCCCCCGTGGCTCAGTTGCTGCCTACCCCCCGTGGCTCAGTT
>PNEQ01080515.1:0-20002 GCA_003012365.1 Medauroidea extradentata
AAATGTTTTGTGCCAACATAGCCTTGAAAACACTGACACAACGTAGCTGTCTATAGACCAATAACGTGCATCAAATATTAAAATAGCGGTATTCTTATTGGCTTAGTCAAATAGGGCAGTAGCTCCACGTACAAGGAAAAGCCAGTAATCTTTTGATAAGCTGAACGTACGTTGAAGCCTAGCAAATAGTCAAGTTTTCACGCGATAAACCATCATCTCTAGGCATGGTTAAGGAACCAACTTAAGCACACTAATTGAGGATGGAAAATTGAAGACTCAAAGAAAACGGATGTAGGATATCAAAAGATCCCTGAAACCAACCGTCAGCTCAAAACGTTTCGCGCCCAACGACCACTTATTTCCAGTATCGTGGTCATGTAAATCTGGATGTGGAAATTACTCAAATACCGGATATCAAACTTGCAGAGTAGCGATGTGTGAGAATTGCAGTGGCTTGTCCTGCTGCAACTCACCTGATTAAACCAGTTGTTGAAGTAGACAACCGATGGACAACTGCTCTGCAATGAAATGTGCAGTTGTGTAGTTGTTTCGTTTATTCATCATCCTTCTTTTTGTTATATGTTTGCGTTTGCTTCTCCATCGATGAAGAAAGCTGTGAAGGTCAAGTGACGTAATATGTTGTCTACTGCAGTCCTGAGCCACCTGCGAGAGCGGTCTTGCCACCCCACAAGCTGAGCGTTCTGACGTTTTGCATGAAATGTATGGCCAAGTGTAATGTACTACGTTTTAGCCAGTGCCCCGTGGCGGTAACCAACTAAGAAGCTGCTGTGCAATAGCATGTCCTGCAACTGGTATGCATTCGCTCTTCTTGCACCTGCAACCAATTGCATTACTTGTAATAACGACCATTTAAACCAATGCCTCACAACTTCACTTACAATACAGTGCAGGCAATAATTTTCATTGTGATATGCTAGTAATCGATTGCGCAAAACACCCGCATACAACCGGAACCATTATTGAACTTATAATCTTGAAGTTTTCAATCTTGTGAAACAAGACCAAATTGAATTAATTAAGACGCAATATTTTTTTTTGCCAAATAGATACATAAATTTTCTAAACATACATGACACGAATACCTACACATGAGTCGATTCATTTTCATTAGCTCAGGACCCTCTAGTACGTGACAAACATTAAGGCAACTATGACAAATTTTTGCCCAATGATTACACGAATTTTCTGTCAGTTATACAGACATTACTCATAGACATTTTAATACATGCCATGTCAGATTGCTCGGTTTGTATTGAGTTTACCAGGTGAGCATAAACATTGGCTAAACCACGAAACTACTGGCTCTGAGGCAAACTTTGCTTCCGACGACAAAACACTGAATAAAGTGGAACTTTGTGGCAACCACAACATATTTTGTTATTATGGACCTCACCAAATGTTATTGTGGTGACTACAAAAATAATTTGCTACCCCCAGTAAACTTTTAAGGGGACTGCACAAATTGTTGCAACCACTGCAAACATTTGGTGAGATCGATATTGGCAAAACGTTATATGACCACCACAAAAAAGTTTTTCCTGTACAAAAAACTTTAATTGCAGTGATATCCCACTTGGGCAAAGCGTTGAGATAGTGAAGGAGCGAACACTTATCTCTATGTCTTCCAGTGTGATCTCCTACAAAAGATCTTTCTTCATCGAACTAAACTGCACAACTTGGGTACTATGTGTTGTTCTCTCTCACGCCAAGGCAGGCTCTAAACTAATGCTGTTGGCGTGAAAACTTCACTTTATGCTGCAAACAAGTGTTGACCACCTCACGGAAGCGAAAGTCACGACGCTATAAATGAAGCCTACGTGGTGTACCAAGGACTGCACGGAGAGCTGTTAAAACTGTTGTGATATATTATTATTGGCTCGTGCTCGCATAATTTCATGTGATACATAAGCAAGGCTTTCAACTTTCTTTTGTGAAGTTAACGTTTATTTGTTCGAGACCGCTCTTAAACTGAGTGTTTGGTTGCAGGGGAAGAGAACGAATGCAGAACAACGATACAATCACAATTGTCGGTTACTTGCAGTCGAGTAGATGTGACTCACTGTTTGGCTTTCTATACCATTAATGTCACGCACTGTTCCAACTCAACAAATTAATAATAAATACCACCTTCGAAACACGGTTTTTATGTACATATGTAGAAAGTTGTGTGGTGAAGTATTTCCATAGCTGTTATAATACACTGAAGTTAATAAGTTAGACACTGAATGCACCATAGAGGTGACCTGTCGGCAAATATTTGAATTCAGTGACGTTGTACCTAGAGGCTGTGGTGAGGCATGATGCGTTTGGCATGTCGTTCTTAATGCTCCACAGTTATTGGCATCCAAGACTTAAAGTACATCCACCTGGGCAGCCACCTTAATACGCAGTAGTTATTACCACATTTCAGATCATAAATAGAGGCAACACTATGAGCACTAAGCTGTGAGCATTCTTAAGTACACACAGTAAAATATAAAATGTAAATTTACCAAAAAAACTCGTTAACCAATGTCAAAACATTAATCAGTGTTGGCAACACAACAAGAATGTAGCTGGTCATTAATGCTGTCTTAATTGTCCCAATACCTATAGGGACAGGTGATACAAATGTTTGTGAGTAAAGTGTAGGATGTGAAATAAAAGTACCTTTGGCGGACAGTAATATTTTACAAAGTATTGTATAATTAAAAAAATTATAATAATTTGAAAACTTGTTCCGAAAATTGTTTCATGTTACTTCAAACAATTGCTGTAAAATGTAGAAGAATGCAGTTGTAAATATACAAATATCGTTCGTGATTATGCAAAACTTGTTTGTAAGCAAACAAAAGACTTTATAAATATGCAGTCAAATTGGTGTATTTCCTAGTTTTATTGTATCTTGTAAAGTAATTTTGTAGTTTTACAAAAACTATTTTGGTAACTTGTTTACAAAGGTTTTGCAAAAGTATAATTCCTTTTTGCTGTGCAGCTAGTGACAAATAATACCTATTATGCAACAAGGAGACAATTACAGATACTGGAATTTACGGTAGACAGCTACCTGTATCTTACAAACATGGGTCTGAAGTTGAAGACGGGAAACATGGAACCGATGTGTGAGACTCTGGCTCACACAGTAAAAGTTACGTCGTCGATAAGAAGTAACAGAAGCAGCGCACAGACTTCGCTCAGCGAATCGCCTTAATGTGAGTTGAAATTGTGTCCACATACATTTATTGAATGCGACTACATGGAATGGTTCAATCTATGCATCGGTGGATAGTTTCGTTTGCATTCAAGCATTTAAATTTTAGGAACAGCTTGCAGTATGGAAAAAAAATGGTGTTAGTATCAAAATGGCTTCGAAGTGCAGGTTATAGCATGTGTGCTGTATTGCATTTACTGTAGTGTTATTGCATTTGTTTTCCGCTTCTGTAAAACATTTGAATTGCTTTAATTGCCATGACAAAATATTCTTGGAACACGCTGCAACATATTTTAACCTCAAGGTACACAACAACATAAAGAGTTGAAATATTCAACTCACAACAGTTTCTTTTTCAAGATGCCAATATGAGAAAAACAGCAAAATCAAGCGAGCTTTCTGTAAAGGTGACATTAACGCTCATAAGTACGCAGAATTTTCGTAGATGGAAGTTGATGTTCGATCAGTGACCACAAATGTGGAGTGGCCGTCGTTATCTCGTCTATTGTGAAGGCTTGAAATTTGTGGTGTTGGTGGAGAGGGAAGGTGAAGTCCCCAGCAGAAACTCACTATAGGGCCGTGCCACAAACTGTGACTTCTTGAAGTAAGTCAACAGTTTGTCAGTAACTTCTCGTTCCTCTGCAGTGAAAAGCAAGATGCTTGTTAGGCAGATACGTTAATATCTGGCGATGCCGCCTGTATTATTAAAACCCCACAACTGTTAACGACATATTTTTTTTACATTCTCTCTGCTTATAGCTATCGCTAATACGCTCACCCAGGATTGTAAACGTAGGAAGCAGACTTCTCACGTACCTCGTCGTTTTAACACTCAGTTTGCGTGTAGGCATTCCATGAACAAGTGAACACAGATATTTATCATGGGTTCAACAACTGCTGTATTAAATAGTAGGTAGTTTCATTGCACGTACTAGGCTCTATGTCAGATAAATGAAACAGATTATCTAAACAATCGTTTTCTGAAATTTCCAAACCCGAATTAACGATATTCCTTGCTGTTAGGATTACAATTTGTAATATGTTTCTTTTGTCACGAAATTCCACAAAACATAATTATTGGGTTCAGAAATATTTTCGGGCATATTACTCAACTACTCTTGTATTAAAAAGGAAAACTTTGCAGTATATAATATTTATGAGCCAGGTAGTCATATTTATTGAAATTGTGCTTTCTAGAAGATTTATCTATAGAGTGTCTAAGCAATGCTTAAAGAAACCTTTATAAAATGGCGCTATAAGCAAAAATATTCTAAAGTTGGTCCTTGCATGAGTGATTCGCACAAAAATTGTTATATATATATATATATATATATATATATATATATATATATATATATATATATATATAAATATATATATAAAATGTACTTGAGAAAACTAATTTGAGGTTATTAACATATTACAAGGTTCATAAGTTAACATACGTACTATAAACACTTGTTGGTTCATTAATTAGAAACATGTCAAAATGGACTAAGTAGCTAGTGTGTACGTGGTAAACAAACAACACGTTGCGGCATGTGTTTGTGTACGCAGAGCACATCTATATCTATATCTTAAAACACGCGATGGTGTACCTACTTCCGACACAGAACAAGGAGGGTAGTAAGCTGAGTATTTTGCAAACATTAAAATAAAAGGCGATATCAAAACAAGTAGCACAATAATTCATAGAGGTTTGAAAAATATTTACTACAAGCAGACTGAGTTAGGTAGAAAGTTACTAACCCACAGAGTAATATATGTTGAGATAATCATACTAAGTAGAATGTGAAGGTCCGAAATAAAAGAAGGAGCGCTACATAATATCTACAGAGAAATAAGAGCCCAGAGGAATGTTTATATACTTGGCTTAGATATACTTTGACCTTGAATATCTCCGTTCCAGTGAACTGTTAAACATTGCTAGTACTGCAATTACAACAGCTATACCAAAATCTGTATTTCGGATACGGACATGACACATTTAGCCAATAATTGTGAACTGCGCTTTGTTAAGTACAAAATGGGCAGATATAGAGTGCTTGTATATATATATATATATATATATATATATATATATATATATATATATATATATATATATATATATATATATGTTTTCTTACCGAAAGTTACACACTTTCAGAATGCCTTTTACACTTCAAAAACTCTTGCGTATGTGTGTGTTGTGTGTGTATGTGTACGAGAATGTTAATGCGAAGATGTCTTCTGATTAATAAGTTATTTCATAATCCAATGCAGAGTACATGTCAAACTTTTGTGTCATCTATCTCTTAAGGGCGCGGTCTACCGCAATTTTCATCGCCATTTTTTTATTTTTTATTTGTACCAGATAGTTTTCTTCTTATTTTAGACATAAAAGGTGACTAAATTTGGCTCTTGTGAAATTTTTTTATATTTCATAGTTTTCGTGTAATGGTTTGTTAAAGTCATATTTTTGCATGTTACCGTTTTAACGACTACACTAAAACCAACTGATATACCAAACTAAAAAAAAACACAGTGGATAAAGACATTGCAGGCTACAATGACATGCTCATAAAATTTAAGAACAAAAATTATTTGAATTTTAAAAAATTGCTGAAACTGAAAATAAAAATTTAAAAAGTTCAATGTTTTTTTTAATACAAATAATGTTTATTCTTTAATTTTACGAGCATGTCATTGTAGCCTGCAATGTCTTTATCCACTGTGATTTTTTTTAATTTGGTATATCAGTTGGTTTTAGTGTGGTCGTTAAAACGGAAACATGCAAAATATGACTTTAGCAAGCCATTACGCGAAAACTATGAGAGATAAAAAAAAATTCATAAGAGCCAAATTTAGTCACAAGTTGTGTCTAAAACAAGAAAAAAAATATCTGGTACAAATACAATATAAAATAATGATGATGAAAATTGCGGTAGACCGCGCCCTGGCCGCCTGGGTGTGCGTACATTGCGTGTCTGAGGCCTAGAACTGCGGAAGCGATAAGGACGACAGAGCACGAGCATCACATCTCAGCCTAGCCTTTAAGGCGCAAGCCACTCTACTCGTGTGCTGTAATATAGCCGTTACCTCACCTCTATGAAACATTCAGCTGTAACCCTGCCATATAACAACGCAATATTAAAGATACAAGTGTGTTGTTCTTCCTGCAAGCTTTAAAAATACTCTGCACCAACATTCCAATACCTAAAGCGGACCGCAAGAACACAGATTTTTTTGTCACATTGGGCAGCGTAAAAATAACCCTTAAATATTAATGGGTATACGCACGTGTAATGTTCTATGATCATTGTCGCTAAAGCATACGTCCCTCCGTACGCTGAGCGGTTTTCGAATAAACTTGTAACGGCCAAACATCTGCACGCTGTTCGACGGTCTGGCCACATGGATAAAGCAAAAACTATTTCATTCTACATTCTTTTTCTCAGGGAGGTATTGACACGTATTCCTCTATAACTTTTAAATCCAGTGATATCTCAAAGTCCGTTTGGTTTCTGAAGATTACCTTCACGTCTACAGACAACTAGAAGTACAAGTCTAGAATGCTCAAATTTTAATTCTGATGGTGTGTACCAACGAACGTATACTAATTTCAAATCGCAACACACAAACTTTTGAGGATAAATCGTATAAAAATCGGTTATATACATTATTCCAAATATTCCACTTAATACTGTAAAACGAGGTGAACTGGATCGCTGGGGTAAACACGAAACAGGATCAAATGATTTAGAACGAAATTATCTGTGCAATATTTGCTAAGGAAACTTTTTTCCTTGATAAGCAAGTTAATGATGTTGACAGATAGTTTGATTAGAACGTAACATTTAAAATGAAACGTCGTTGGCGAGAAATTTGTTTCAAATTTTGATCCTATTCACCCCACGGTGATCCTATTCACCTCGTTTTACGATACTTCGTCACAAGAAACACATTAAAATTTTTTTTTCATTCAGTTAGTTTCACACTTTTTAAATTGCTCAAGTAACCAACTAAATCTTTTCCACAAACGTATTAATGTTTGTTGCTAGTTGATGTCATTTTAAAAGAAAAGTGTTCGTCAATGGGATGGAAACCTAAATTATACAAGTAATCTAAGATATCAGTTGAAGGCCAAGAATGAAAATTAAAAACTATTATCAGTAGCATTATTTATTACCAAAATCGTATTTCTAATGCATCCCTGACTCTCGCTGTGCCATTGCGAATGATTACCTTTAAACGTCGCTAGGAAATACGCTGTAAATAGCGATGAATCGTTGTTAAATAAATCAAGTTGTGTTCTTGAAGTAAGTATTGAACAGTTTGTGTAGTTTCGATCACTTTGTGGCAGTTATAATTTCATTGAAAATACGTTCACTTTCACGGTTTAACAGCATACGACGTAATAATTAGGCAAAAATATAAAAGTTTTTTGGAAATAGTGCGCGCATGAATGCGATTTTGCTGACGTATTTACTGGTGACAAAATTTATCTTGTAACACATTACCGTTACCTGGGCACAATTCACGGTTGCATCACTCCTGGCTTGAGAAACACGTGTAACACTGCAATTGGCGTTTTCTCCGTACCCTCCCGTTTACCACACCCTTACATTTCGCTGCTGTTCGATACTCACTTCGTAACATTTCCACCAGGCTCCAAACATACAATATAAGTGCTGATGGACATGCCTGCCCCCCTTGTTCTCCACTTAGCCATCCTTGTACAGTTATTTAGCTGTTCAAGGTAGTTTCTGACACTTTAGAACCTAACCACTGTATTTGACATTTACTGCTATGTCAAATCGTGACTTTCGCAAATTTGTTTTTGGGTAAGACAGTGGTTTTCATGACCATGACCATACGTGTTAACAAAACTCTCTTCTTTAAATAACAGGACCGTTAACAATGTTGCCTAAATAACTGTTATGTACACCACCTACGTCAGAAATAATTATAATTAGCTTATACGATTTAAAAATTATCGTAGAAAATTGATAACGGAATAAGCGAATACGAGTGCATGTAAAGCAATAAGATTCTAAAGACTCTACTTTTACGGGACTCCTCAATAGAAAATTACGTACATAAGGCAATAATGACGTTTTATAAAACAATAACTGCATAGAATGAAATAAAAACAAAGAAGGAATGATTGGAATACTCACGACACAATAATGAAATATAGGAAAAAACCATATTCTCATTTTATTACTATTCGCTTACAGGAGATATATAGAATATCTCAGGGTCTTTGTGGGGATAAGTAACCACACAAGTAATTGTAAAACAGTGCAAAGTCAATTTGCTGCTGTTTGGTGTTATTTGTTAAGTGAAATCGATGCCGAGTTAAGCAGATTGTGTACGTTAAACCAAAGCTATTAAATTGTAAGTAAGCAATCAATATCTATGCATTTCATAATAAATAGTTTATATTGTACACTAGTTATATTTGCATACAGGAATAACGTAGACAAATGACAGTAAAAGTGTTAGTGTGGAAGTGAAGCAAAAGAAGTACGTATCGACGCTAATTTTGCTGAATGGGACCAACTGCGAGAGACGATTCCTGAGAGGTGTAGCACATAACAGGTCGTATGTACGTACATGTAGCCGGAAATGCGTCCCAAGAGATTTACACATAACGTGGGGTATGTATGATTGAAAACATACACGAGAACACTCCAGGCAAGTGGCAATGTTCTGTCTTACATAGTAGTTGAACGCCATCCTCAAGATTGCAGTAATGTTGTCCATGACGGTCGTCAGTGGAATGAGGAAGTCCGCCGCATTGTTGTTGCCAACCCACCCTGGTGTGGACGTGTGTTATGAAGTGCAGCACTGAGACACACTAGAACAACACATTCATGTGGCCTGTGATGTCACTCAGTTGCAGGGTGGCACATTTGAACGTGTGCGTGAGAGAGTCGCTGCTGCCGTCAAGTGTGCCATAGCTTAATGGCGCTCTGTACAGAAATATGTGTACTTCATATCTGTACCAAACACTCTCCAGCTCTTACTCATTGCATTACTAGTCATTTCCCACAGATAAAATATAATTCTGTTCCATAGTTTTCGTACAAGCGCATGTGAAAGTAACGATTTGACTACGAAGTAAAAGCTAGTCACACAATATGAACTAAATTATTGAGAGTGAGTTTAAATGTACTGCACTGTACAGGCATGATTAACTAATAAATAGGTACTGCTCTAGCATAGACACCATGTGCATTTCCGGCCATATGTCCATTTGATCTTTTTGCTTCTTTTCCTCATCTTAGGGCCGAAACTATACCTCTTTCGAATAACAACCAACTGCTCACCAATGCTATCTCTATGGGGATAGCAGTTGATTGTCATTCGAAAGCCGTTTATAGATACGGCTCTTAGAGTCTTAGAGACGTCTCCTGCAGTTTGTCCCTGTTGACCAAAGTTTTTCTGTGTGTGTATGTGTGTGTACACGTACGTATATAACATATACATATAAATATATATACATATATATACACATACGTATAATACATATACATATATCTATGCGTATGTACATAGGATGTAAGTTTGTATAATTTCTCTTTAGCTAAGTAACTTACCTTCCTGATCGATAACGGCATTAGTTCGTTACAGCCGTTATTTTCTCTACCCTTTTTTTATGATTACCTGTTTAAAACAGCCATAGCCTAATAAAGACCACTGCGATAAAAAAGGGTTATACCTGCAATATTTATAACAACTTTTTTCATAATAACCAAACCTGTCAAATGAGTTCCATTACAAGTATGAATACTTAATTTAGGTGGATGAATTTTTATGATAGTTTAGTGATTTATGTTATATTTTGGCGATTCCTTAACATTTGTGATATGGTTCCTTGTTAATTAGAGTGTCTGCTGAGCGTAGGCGGTTTATTCCAGAAGTTCGTTGGTTGACTGGTGCACTGTATATCTGTGCGCATTTTATACAATTATAGGGACGTCATATAAATCAGGTGTTTACGTAAGCGATATACATATCTCGAAATCACGCGTACGAATGTAGTTTCCCACCAACTTAAAGGTCCTCCACCAGCAAACAAAGTTTTGAAGAAAGTATCTGGCAAAAAGTAGCGAAACATTATGGATACACGCCACTACAGAGCTATGTTGCCTCAGGAAGCCAAGTGCGAACCAAGAAGACTAATTAAGAAAGAACAGGCCATAATGACTGAAGTTTATGAATACATAAATAATAAATCCTAAAAAATTCCAATAGGAATTATTTTAAATACCAAAATTTACTAACTAAGGAAGTAATAAAAGCTTAAAAATTAACAAAATTAAAAAAAAAAACATTAGAACACCAAAATTACGACAGCCCAGATAGCAACTACTGTGAGACGTAGTCGTTGTAACATATTAAACAGAATCACCCAACAGCTACGTCACAAACTCAAAACAAGACGTAACAAGAACGAAGAAACAGAACACTACTGATCTACTGCCGCCATTTGGGAGCTAATAAAGCTGACATCGCTCCCATCTTCTGGCAGTGAACGCCGGAACAGACTTAGGCTGTATACATAATTTACACTTTTACAAGAAGCTTCCAAAGATTGTTATGTACATTTCTCTAAGTTAGAAAGTTACAAAATATACCCCTACCCCCCCCCAAATCACACACACAAAAAAGAAAACAGATAAACATGTTATAAGAAATTGGTTTTTGCAATTATATAACCTTATGGATCACTTCAGTTTAACAAATGTTTAAAATAAATATTTGAAGATGTGTTTTAAAGTTTTTTGTGAAGTTATAATAAATAATTCTAAATGTTGCAAAACAGAGCCAGTTTGGTGGTTTCATTTCAACGCGATATCTGAGTCACAAAAGAAAATGTTGATTTGAATTGCTATATGAGTGTTTGGCACTATTATTTGGAACTATTAGAGATAATTTAAGATACAATGCAGTGAAAGTAAGTTGCGCGTACTCAACGCACCGAATTTGAACCCTTTCTGACTTGTAAACAGTTCATTCTCAAATTATTTGGCTTGTTCAGTCGGCGCGAAAAACTCAGCTAATACGGTATTATTTACATAACAATAACTATCTCTTACGTCTAGTGGTAATGGACAACATACTTGTTGAATAGTATAAGGAGCATATTTATAAACATAAAAATGTTTGTAGATAGCATGGACTTTTACTACACATGAAAGTTACCGTCCCTTCAGCGGACCTTGTGTTCTACGCTTGTACAGATAGTAGCAGGAGACTGTATAAAGTGTAATATCGTCTTAGTGAAGAACTATTGTTTACTCGGTGCGCGCAATATGTCGCAGAACATTTAATACACGTGTTTTATTACAAACAACTCAGACCAGTACAGTATTGAACTTAATTGTATTCAACATAGCCAAGAAATAATTTCCAGGCCTTCTCTTACTATGACTTAGTTTTGTTTGTTCAAACATGGGGATAGTACAATCGACTTTCGTAAATATAACTATCAGTGTTTACAAAGCGCAATTCTTTGGCTGCTTGTGAATCTCCTGAAGCAACCCTTTTTGTGTTTCCTAATCGATGTCGATTTCCGTTTGCTTATGGAGTAAGAATAATAATATAATTTTCTTGAGACTTCGATAACGTTATTTGTAATTTTATTTCAATGAAGTACAGCCGTAGTTCTCAAGATATTTACGATAAGTGTTTACCTCCACTCACTTTCAAGCACTAAATCACAGGTGATTTCTGGTTATTTGTCTGAAGAAGGTTCACATTCACTCAGAATCCGCCTTCTGGTACACCATCTAAAGAAAATCACGTACATTTTAGGCTCGTGTTTTAGATTAACATGTGATATGGTTTCACGCAGTCGTGCGGTAAGCTGGAGAATGTAATGCATGTGTTTCTTTCTCGTAGGAAATAAATTTGCGGTGACGCGACCATAGGCGTGGTGTATAATTTCAGACGCAGGCAACGAGACATTTGTCTTCCTCTCAAATTTCCTAGGGAACCGCCTGCTTTGAGCTATTGTCCCGTTCCGCTAGGCGCCCGTGATTAAAGGCGATGTTTACGTGGTGCGTCCTGTAGCGTTGCCGAGATTCAAGGCAAGCGTCACCACGCACAAAGAAACATGCCTGTAATAACAAGGTTCGTAAGCTGTGCTCAAAACTTTCGACACTCGTGGAGATTCTGTAGCGAAGTCAAGTGTTCAAATAGGTCGCATGAGAAACCCCCCACTTGCTCTTGGGAATTGCAACATCCCAATGTCTCTCAGATACTGACATTTTTTACCGAAACAGGTTATACTGTTACACATTTGGTCAGTTTAAACTTACTTTTAAAAAAACTCATGCGAAACAAATATCGTAATTTCTTAGATCTGTTTGGTTAACTTGCTAAACGCCACAGTTCTCTGTAATATCTTAACATACAGGTGTCCTTTGAGAATATAACATTTTCCTTGGCCCCTTGAAGGTTCTTGGTACACTCGAAATGCCTCAAATATTGTCAAAGTATTGAGAAAATAGAAAACAATACTGAAATGTTCACTATTTTTTTAAAGTTAAGATTATTAAAATATGGATTCGTCTCATTTTATCATTAGCTCACCACTGTTAAAAAAATAGAATCACGGACCTTTCACCCAAGACAAATGTATCAGTATTTTTCTTATCCGACACATACATTTACGTTCTTGCTTAAATTCATGAACATTAAAAATACTCGTTAATTACGGATGAAATTATAAATCAAAAGGAGACTCTTCTATGTATTTATTTGCGCGAAAAGCTACAACACCGTCATGCGCCTGACAAGGACTTACCTTAATGCGCTTAGTTAAGATACTTCACATAACAAAGACGCTACTTTTAACTCTCGTGTATTCTACCCCTCCATAAGAATGCGAAACTCTTTTGGCTGCTGTCGCTGCTAGTGCGAGTAAAGTGTTCTCTGTGTCTAGTCTAAGCTGAGTTGCCCATTATTTATGTCTTATTTATCAGGCGTTTAGTATTGTCTATGAACATCAATTAACGGGTTAATTAATAGTTCGATTGTGAAAGTGACACAATTATACCAGTGTTTCACGGCTAGACTGCCTTCAGGTGAAGCGCAGGGCTTAGAGCTCGTATGTCACTCATTTAAATCGGAATCTTAATTGTTACATGTCTAGTTTGTCCTCGCCTGTGTTCATAAATTTTACTGGACAGTTTTAGCTTATGTTTGCGTGACCTTGAGAAGAGTGGAGACTATTATGCGAATGAGAGTGAAATACATTGATTATATTGAAAAAGGTCTATACACTAGTCCAACACTGGGCAGTGTAGTTCTATAAGTTAGGCGTAACTAGATGCAGAAATTGCGTGGTAAATTTTACTTCGACAAATTTTAGTCAATGTGCAGTCACAGAATTTATCTCATTCTTATTCTGTATTTTGCTCAACGTCTCGTTGACAGTGAGAGTATTAGAGACAGTTGCACACAGCTTTGCACAAGGGCGTAAACTGTTAACAAACCATCCTAGCATTTGTCCGGACGATTTCGGGAAACTGTGGAAATCCGAAACCAGGATTGGCCGGAGGCGGAAAACGAACCTGGATCCTTCAGAATACGAGCCCAGAGTATTACCGTCGTCCTACTTCGCTCGACTGCACACACATTTAAACAATTTATTCACAGCAAAGGAAATCGTTTGTGGGGCTGTTTTGCTCTCTATGGAGAAGCATTACATAAAATAGAAATTTAGAGTAATTAATGCTTGTAAATTTTTTCTTGTCGACAATTTATTTTATTTGTAACGGATTAAGTAACACGTTTGATGTTAATATTGCCAGGAGAAAAATATATGTAACCTACTCACCTTTAAGATTAATAGTCTATTATATTTTAATGAAAAAAATAATTTTACCTTACTTGTTGCATTAAAACGATAAATTAATTTTCAGGAAAGCTGAAAAAAAACTAACACGTTATTAATTTATACAGTCCATTATATGTTATGTAAACATTGAGTAAATGTATAATTAGGTGTAAAATTTATGGTAATTATAATTATGTAATGTAGGTTTAAGGTTTGTTACAATAGTTGGTCATGTATAATTTTATTTCTTCTTTTTATTGTATAATTTTAGTTTATTATTCCTGGGTGTCTTTGTTTTGCTAGTTTTTTATTATCATGGTTATATGTAAGAAAAGTAGCATGCCTTAATTTCGCCTTGTAAAATTAAGACGTAAATAAAAAAAAATAAACTAACTTTCTGTTGCAGCAACATTTATTAGCCGTGGCAAAGTAATTGTTTTCAGAGCGTGTGGGACGGTTGTGTCCAGAACTGATACTGCAAATATGAGCCACGTCATTGGGTGCTACAAACAGCGCTTATAACTGGTATTATTGTTTGAACTTCCATTACATTCGACTCAAGAACAAATGTCTTGTTTTTTTTTTTTTTTTTTTTTTTTTTTGGAGTGAGCATATGTGCCAATTTTCTACAATTTTCACATCTTAGTATTTACGACTTTTGTAACTCCTTACTGCTTGTCAACAAATTGCGTTCATTATGTAACAAGCTTTGCGAGGTACGAATGCCATAACTTGGCCTGCGAGACGACCTGGAATATCGCCACTTGAGCTCGTATGTCACTGACATGGGTATAATAACCTATATTACCCTCAATCTGCTCGGATATTCGATGATCTTCTTCGACATTAAATATAATTAACAATTTAGTAGGACAATACCAGGCCACTTTAGAACTCAGTAGGACAACTGTATTTCATCTAACGAAAGCCACACAGAAGTTTGAATGTTTTTCTATTTTTGTTTCCTGGTCATAATTTGTAAACGTAATATGCTCTAATAACTTTCTTTACTCGGTAACGATGTGTTAAGCGTTGTGTATTTTTATCCCAAAAAAACTTTCTAATAAGTTATATTTTAATACTTCTTCGAATTATCCGCATTAAGTAATTTTTCATATTTAATCCTACTGTTCGACGTTACAGTAAGTAAACAGCGTTATTTAAAACTACTTTACACACAAAAACATTACAATAACGTGATAAATTGACCTACTGTAGAAATAGAATGACTCACTCAAAGGAATTTGGGTCAAAAACTCATCTAACTAGTCATCGCTTGGTAGCCATATTTTTTGTTAATTATTTTCTCCGAAAGCTAATGTTTAAGACTATGTGTAGTTAGAAAATATTAATTTCCAAAACTTTCTAACATAAATATTTTAATTCGTTTTCCTTTTTCTAGTTTATCCATACCAACCCGACGATAATAGGTAAAAAAATTAAAAAGTATAATGTATGTCTTGTCAGTTAATTCGTCTATAATCGATTATCTAATTTGTACAGGTATATATGATATTCATAACTTTTATGTTTTTTTTTTGTAAATTAAATTACGTTAAAACATCTTAAGTTACTAGGCAGCTTCAAACCAAGGTAAGAGGAGAAGTGGCACATGTTACAAATTTTTCCCCTTCACGTTTGCAAATCACTTCTATCAAATAATAAATCAATGTACTTATAATTGCGGTGTAGCTTTCCATACGATATTTCCCTTCAGTTTTACAGTTTCGTACTTCAACTGGCATTACTGCAGCAGTAAATGTCTGCGTCTCACGTGCCCTTCTATTGAATCTCATTGCATGTAAATTTAAAAACTGAAATGTTATAAGTTGTCATTTGTATACGTGAGAAATTAGTTACCTTGTTCGAGTTCTACACCGTAGATTCTGCAAGACGTTCAAACCCCCATAAAACAATTGAACATGATATATTTACATAGTTATGAAGCAAAATTTAAGTGGCAGCTGCTTACCAGCGTGTTTGAATATGTGCATGTTTGCTGTCCACCAAGACCAAAAAAAGACCTGCAAAATTCTTTATTTCCAGGTAACAGTAAATGCATTTTTATAATAGTACGCGTATTTGTGAAAAAATGCACTAATTTCTTCAAAGAAAAAATAAATCAAATTGGCGTATGTGGAAACACACAAACTGGTCAAGTATGGAAAAGTAATATGTGAACTAACAAAATAACGCTACATCATTTTGTATAGTAAACTCTATGGCTACCCGAAGTGGCGAAGTGTGGAAATGTTTCAAGGGAAGTGATTGTCGGCCATGACTGTATAGAAGTGTGAGTTGCCTGTGAAAACATGAGACTGGTAGCGACTAGGAAATATACAGACAATAGCATGCAATAAGTTAGCAATGAATCCTCCAGTCACACGAACTTGCTAACTGCAACATGCTCTTATTGGTTCATTCTAACAACAACATATTCTCAGAGTGTATAGTTACATCTAATACCGCTACCTTGTATATCTAACATTTCTCGCGCAGTACAGGTATGTTGTCTCATAAATATGCCGAGGAAGTGCATAAACGTTTTTAATTGCTTTTGGTACGTTTGTGGGGAATTTACGTTTAAATTGGAAAATGATGTTTGACACCAATGGTAAAGAAAGTTTTGAATGTTTTGGGTGTAAAGTGTTAAATCAGGAAACATACTAAGCCACCTACACATAATCTACTGTGTAATCTTTGTGAAACATTTTGCAAGTTATCGTAAGGATCACACATTACATTTGCTTAACACATAGGGATGATGGGGCACCAAAACAGTGCACTTCTGACAGTTAAATATATCTTACGGCAAATAAACGAATGAATTGTATGTTAAAACAAACTGTAAAGTACCCTGATTTATCACGTGCCATGACGTCAGTGCCCAGTATCAGCCTCTTCGACCACTCTCAGAACGTGACGTTTTGAAAGATGAATCTCGAGATGAATGTTATACGGAAAAGCGCAAGTTGAATAAGATGACACTATGATGCAAGTGCCTATATGATCCAGTTAACTTCACTTAAATCTCAAGACGAATCAAGTAACTTTTCAGTTATTTGATCCTGTTTATAATCATCTGCCACCTTTTGGCTTCTTGTTTTACAGTCTGTACGTAATCTCATTCGTGTAAATACAAAAAAAAAATTATGTTTTTATTTCCACAAACGCCAAGAGTAAATTGAATTCTTATACTCTAAATAATTTACTTTTGTGTTCTTAAATGGCCTTGTGCTTATATGAAAAAAATTCTATCTTGAATGTATAACTTCACAATATCCTCTTAAACGGTTTGCAGGCTGTCCTCTTGCATCACAGCAACACGTATAAGTTTGTGTCATTGACTCAGTAAAGTACAAGACGGTTACTGAACTTTGGTAGTTGTATCGTCTGGCAAAAATACACGAAGAAAAGCTTTTCGGGACCGAAAATCCTGAAATAACTTCTGAAACTGTTTTAGTGGTACAAGCCAATTGATTTAAAATTCAGTAAATCAAAAGACTCAAATGCTTGTAATTAAATGCGTGAAAACATCTTCATGCTCACTCATAACACTATTCATACTGATGTATCGATGTGACCTCTAACGTATTTTATCGCGTAGCAGCTTCTTTTGGCTGCACGAAAATTTTAAGTTCAATTTTTTGCAATCGGATTTACCTTGTTGAACAGGATATTTAAGATACTTAAAAATGTGTATGTCCGGAATATTAAAAAGCGCTTAGCTACAAACAAATCAATTGCCCTCATGGCACTTGGATATCGAGTAGAATATAATTAAGAAAAAACGTTAATACAACAAATCTTCCCCGGTTTCACAACATTTACATAAAACGCCGTAAAATAACATTTTTTTGATCACATTAACCATCATGACTGATATGCAGTGTAATAGTGATTTCCTGCCATGTTGGAAGTTCATCAATGACATCTGAGTGGCACGTACAAACATGTGAATGTGTCTGATGTTGAATGCGTAGGGCTAGGAATATTTCGCGAGTTCAACGACCTGAATGCTAGAATCCAATGACCTATGCATACTCAAGCCCCGCCTATTTGTTCATTGTCTGCTGTCTGAATGAGTAGCAGGTAATAGACAAGTAGTAGGGCTTCTGTATACATAGGATAATGGATTCTAGCATGTCGGTAGTTGAACTCACGAAATATTCCTAGCCCTATGAATGCGGTAACGCAGATTATTCCTACAACATTAGTGACGATCTAAGAAACTAAAATTGTTCACTAAAGGTCACTTTTGAGAAATAACAATCCTCAACTGAGAAGCAAAGGTTCAAAACCAAACATGTCCAAAAATTCGAAAATGTGTTAAATATATTTTTTAAACGCACTAGGAGTGTTATCAAGAGAATAAACTCAGATTCGACGACCTCTATGCATATCCTATTGAAAAATACAAGTTTATTTTTAGGTAATAGAGGGAGACTTAGTTTTCTAAATTTCTTCTACAACTAGATAAAGTGTAGACGTTCGGTTTTTGAAAGTTGACGTTTCAAACATAGAAAGTCGTATTTACATATGGTACTGTTTCCATTATATTACATAGCATACACTTATTAAGTTATTTTGTTATAGTACGCACATATTTTGATTTTTTATTCAGTAAATTATTACGCAAATACAGTATTAATATCTTCTAGGAAACATTTAGTGTGGGGATCTCGGCTGCAGATTATCAGGTCTGAACATCCGTCCGAAAACGTAACCCTTATTGCTCACCGATTAAGTTAATGACATTGCCACTGGCGCTACTCTCAAACCTGTCAGGTCTAAACATATTTGTATAATTTAGATAGGGGTTATTGATATTCTTGTAATTAAGTTATTTATTTGTATGTCAGAGGTCAGTGTTAAGGGACTGTTTTGCATTTTTAATTAAAATACGTGAAATTAAGGATAGAATTTATGTAAATCATTCGTACAATAGTTACGATGACCTGTTTTAAGATTTGCATTCCCTCAGATTAAGTTTATTTGCAAAGTGCGTGGTTTTAGATAGTTTAGCGTTCGTCAGTAATTTCTTTAAAATGTTCATATGCCACTTGAATTGCATTGCTTACCATGTTTGCACCTTAACTATGCTCGTAAAGTTTTGTTAACCTAACGTTAGGAAGATTACCTACAGAGAATTTGTTTCTGATCCTTTGATTACTCATGACGACATGTTCTTTTAACATTTGGGTGCTAATAGACGAGAATTATGATGATATAAGAAAAAAAATATTAGGGCCTATGTGCCTATCAAGGTTACTAACAAATAACCCTGCAGTATTTCTAAACAAAGGAAATGTAATCTATAAACAAAGACTTAAGAGAAGAAGTGTTAGTGCACCTACATCAGCTATTACTTGCTGCACTGATATTTATGACCACATTCCCTACTCCACATTCCCTGCTCCACATTCCCTGCTCCACGTTCCCTGCTCCACATTCCCTGCTCCACATTCCCTGCTCCACATTCCCTGCTCCACGTTCCCTGCTCCACATTCCCTGCTCCACGTTCCCTGCTCCACATTCCCTCCTCCATATTCCCTGCTATATCTTCATCAATTAAATGCTACTCACAACAAGAAGTTACCAGCATAACTGATAAGTCTACGTTCTTCAAAGTGGATGCAAATTAACCCTGCAAGTTAAAACCGTTTACTTGGGCCGCGGTTACACGGCATGTCTAAGTTGTTTAGTAAAACATATTGCGTCGGCCATTTTTAAACGTAGTAAGTTGAATAACTGGGAAGTAAACCTGTTTGCGTGGTTACACGGCAACGATCCTCGCAGCAGTAAGCGATAGTGTTTTGTTGTTTTGTTTTCACAACTTCGCATCGACAGCTTGTTATTGTGAGGTTATGTTTACGTGACGTTACAGTGTAAGGAAAAGGAGAACTCTATAAAAGCAGCTCGTGACAGGCCAAATTTACGTTTCGTGAACAGGC